>CM055116.1:1010931345-1011226345 GCA_029206835.1 Rana muscosa | reverse complement strand
CATTTAATGGGTTTCTGATTTTGTAAAAAGATGATTAAAATATATTTTTGTATGTAAATCAAAAAAATATAAACCTTCCCAGTCTATGGCTGATGACACATGGACGACTCTGCCACTGACAGTTTGTCAAAGTTGGCAGTGGCGGGGATCGCTAAAGCTAGATGGATATACACTAGTAGAATTTTGTTCCAAATTTTTTGTTTGAGGCTGGGTTCACACTGATACTACACAACAGCCATACGACTTTCATCCTACTTTGCTCTGCTACATCAGTCCTACATTGGTCCTACATCCATCCGACTTGAATGAACAGGATACTACTTTGATCCGACTTTGTGATAGTCTGACTTGTTCTTTGACCAATCAAAACAATCCCAGGGTGAGAAATTCCTTTTTACTGCTGCTGTAATCACCATGTCGGATGTCAAAAGTCGGATGGTTAGGACAAGTATCCTACTTTGATCCGACTTCAATGATAATCAGTGGGCTGAAGTAGGATCAAAGTCGGACCAAAGTAGTACAGGGAGCATTTTCAAAGTCGGACCGACTTGTGTCGGACCAGTTAAGACGGCTCTCATAGGGAAACATTGATTTTCACACGTCATGCGACATGAGCTCCCAATGTCAGAGCGTTTGTCGGACCAGTGTGAACCCGGCCTTAAGAAAAAAATGTTCAACTTTGCAATGGTTGGGTATCGTGAAATCAATGTTGGTTTTTAACACAGTGATGAGAAAATAGCAGGATGAAAAAATAATTCTCGCACAAACTTCTAACAGGGCATGTGGTTTTCATTGGGCAAAGGACATTTGCATTTTAACATTTGTTCCAAAATCAAATGTTAAAAGAAATCTTGAACTACATTCGACATACAATGTACTTTTTATATGAAAATCTACTATCGTGACACCAGCTTAAGAGACTACTTAATGTCTGCCTCTGTAGTTAAGGCAGCAAGATGTTGCTCCAGTCCCTAGCAGTTGAGATTTAGCAGCATTTGGCCCAGCGAAAGAGCAACATCACTGCTTCTGTTTACTGAGGGTGCGATTTTTTATTTTTTTTTCCTGTTTGCGATTTGATGCTAACATTGTCCAACTGTCCGCTAAAAAACAGTTGGATGGAAATGGACAGGCAGTCCCTTTCCATCTGAAAGCCCATTGACAGCAGGCTGTGTTCGTTTCTGCTTTGCTGATGCACACAGGCCTGTCATTCGCCTGCTCAAAGATCCTCCGCTGAGCATACAGATCCGCTGGCTGACTTGGCCAGTGTCAAAGGGTAGCAAGAAAACTCACCCAAGCTCTTCCGCTGTATAGTGCAAATTAGTGTGCAGAGTGGTCGGTGCTCTGGCTGATTAAATTCACAGTGAATCCATAACGAGTACGAGCCGGAAACTCGACAGCTTCTCCATAGAAAACTTTATTTTAGCATCATACAAACTGATGCGTTTTGGCCTTAACTTAATTTAAAAATCACGACATTGGTTACAAATAAAAATGATCAAAACCTGGGTCAGATGATCATATGTGACAGTGTGAATGTGGCCTTAGCCATAAAATACATAGCAAGTTTTTGGCTATTCAGATCCTTATCACCAGTGATGCTGTGCATTGTTTTTTCTCCCTTTTGTCAGCTTCTGTCTAAATTGGCCCTCGTGTACAGGATGTGTCTGACTCTGTGTATGTCTGTCTATTTATAATCATTCTGGAATGGAAATTAGATTGGCATACCCTTTTGGAAAGCTTCTGTGAATGTGGGATTCAATATTGACGCTGCTAATCATTATTGAATTATGAATTAACTTAAGCAGGCTTACTCTGAGTATTTGCGAAGTGTTGACAGCTTTAATCTGTTTCGTTTTAGCTTTCTGACTGCCAGTTCATAGTGAAACCAGCGAGTAGTATGAAGTGTAACGGGAGGGGAATCCCACCTGGTTTCAGGAACCCATAGAGCACACAGTTTGCAGTGATTTCACGCCAATATTTTATTGAATACAAATAATGTGTTGTGGCATTTTGTTTACGTGTGATGTCTTAAATTGTTCTTTCCATAGGGTGACCATATTTGGCCCAAATGATGTTCTGATTTGCACCTACTTGCACCTAATCTCTATATAAGAAGGAAGAATGAAAAGTACAATGTGCGCACTGCATAGGAAGTGTGCTGAATCTCAGAGTAGGTCACAGTACTGGAGAAACTCCTTCAAGGAAGGAGATATATCTGCTCACCCATTGTTCTCAGCGAGATATCTACCTATGTATTGGCATCCTTAAGGTGTATCTAAACTCCAAAACAAAAATGTAATATATTACAGCTTACCACGGCATATATGTAGGAGCCACATTTTTTTTTTTTGCAGGCATTTTTCCCTTCATTTTAAACTATGGATCCTGCCAGCATCACATTAGCTATCCTTTGGTTTACAGGCATCACTGTAGTGCAGTGGTTCTTAACCCGGGGGTCGAATGATGATTTGCCAGGGGTCACCAAATCCTGGGCTTTTCCTGAAGCCCGCACTGCTCTCCCAGCCTATTCGTGGCTGCCCAGCAGGGCTGTACCTGGAACCTATGGCCGCCCAGCGTGGCTGTTCCTGGAGTCCATGGCTGCCCACTCAGCCTCTTCGCAGCCACCCATTCAGTTCACAGCATGGCTGTGGGGCATAGACTAGAGGTCAGCTGACTGGTGAGAAATGTAAAGTGGGAGGGGCTGGAGGAGACCCTATCTCCTGATTTCGGGATGGGTGTCACTGCTGCGAGACACCACAAAGTTGGAGACGCAGTGAAGCCGGAGTGAGTAAAACTACCTGTGATTATAGTTGCCATTAAAAGTCCCCACTATAGTTCTCAGATCAGCAGATGACCTGGATCAGGAGCATCTAAGTTGGCTAAACAGAACTCCCCCAGCACTGCCACTGATCCCACCCACCATCAGCACTGCCACTCATCCCAACTCCCCGCCAGCACTGCCACTCATCCCATACATGGAAGGGAGAGGAAAAGAGGGGGAGGAATAAAGAAAAAGGGAGAGAAAAAATGAGAGAACAAGAAAGACGGCTAGAGAGAAGGATTGGGGGGAAAAAAAAACAAGAAATTAGGATAGAGAGAGATAAAAGGGAAAGAAAGGAGAACAAAGAGAGGAGTGGTACATCCTAAAATGTACCATTGGACCACTTTCACACTGAGGCGCTTTTCAGGAGCTTTCACGCTAAAAAAAGCGACTGAAAAGCTTGCAAAAACGTATGCTTTCACACTGGGGCAGTGCGCTGAAAAAACGCCCCCCTCCATTGAAATGAATTGAAAGCTCTTCAAATGCGCTCAGTGTTTTACTGGCAGTTTTTCAAGCGCCTCAGTGTGAAAGAGGCCTAAGGGGTTTTAATACTGTATGAGTGGAAGGGACTCGGGGAGCGCTAAATGTTCGTAGGTTAGGGGCACAAATTACTTTTCTTGCCTTTTGGGTGCTGAAACCCACCCTACGAAATTTATTTTAATGTTAGGGGTCCCCACAACTTGGGAAATTTTATCAAGGGGTCACGGCACTAGAAAGGTTGAGAACCACTGCTGTAGTGTATTGAGGAGCAGTGTTGTCACTCACAGGTAAGATTCATGCTTGAGCCTTTTTTTTTTTTGCCCCAAAGAAGCAAATTTTTCTACTGGTAAGCTTCATGTGACACGATGCTTGGGTGTGAATGAGCACCATAGACTGCAATGGGACTACTCATGTTGATTGTTAAATCTCTTCTAGAAAAGAGCTGCAGATTTCTCAGGGGTGAACCAGTGTTGAATAAGCAGCTTATTTTGGGTCACACGTTTTAGAACTTTATAACCGGAGTAACAGTGAGGAGGTGTCCTGTAGTTTGGCGGTGAACTGGGCAGGGCTGATGGCGAGGTTTTCAATTTATGCATGGCTTTGCCGGCTCACTAAAAAGTTGGGTTTCTGGAAAATCACCAGGCTTTATTTTCTCTTATTGAACATTTATGTAAAAAAAAATCAATTATATATTAAAACTTAACCGAGTGAAGAAGCAGCATAAGGAGCCAATTGGGTGTGCTGCAGTGCCCTTGTGCTAACAAGTGGCATGATGATAGGAGGAGAGAACAGAGTAATAACAAGATGAGCTCAGCAATGGTGGCAGGAGAGAGGACGCACCATCAATGCATGGAGCTCTGAACAAGGTCGGCAAACCTCTCTGATTCCCGGGCATCCATCCAAAGGCTAGCTTGTCCTGGTGACAGGGCAGAGCTATGTAGAACATTCATGACAGGCTAGGATGTGGGGGTGTGAATGGCCTACAAATATTTGCAGATGCATTATTCAATATTTTTAAAAACTGCCTAGTTTGTTTCCTACTGGGGCTTCTTATTTTGCACAGACGCTTGCTTTTTTTATTTATTTTTTTACAATGGTGAACTAACCCTTTAAGCTCTCTAATTTAGAAGTCCGCAAATATCTTCTCTGAATTCCAACTCTGGCTGGTCCCATAGAGCCTACAAACAGAATAAAAGTTGAAATATTGCCATGAATATTGAAAATGTTTAGTTTTTTTGTGTCTCAGATTAAAAACAGTTGCTGTTGTTTTTTCCCTGGAAAGGTTCTTTGGTTCTTGGCTAGTCTTCAAAGCATTGGCGCTAATAAAGAGAAAAAAAAACACATAAATATGTAAAAAAAAAAATCATACGTTGTATTTGCAAAAAATAAAATCTCTTTTGTCTTTTAAAGAATGGATGCGCTGACGTGGGATAAGACTGGATATACTACTGCATCCCATAGTGATGAATTGACAGGGATGGGTAAATGGAAATAAATATGATTATTTTAGGTTATTTTGTGCCATTTTTAATGTAAAGGAAAAAAAAAAGCTTTTTTTATGGCTGTTTGAGCCTAGAACAACTTTTTCAAATCCAGCCAAAACAGATCCCATCTCCTTAGAGCTCCGGCCATTGAAATTAATGGGATTTTGCTTGTTGGGCGTGTTTTTTAGGCGTTTTATGAGCTGAAAACGCTCGGGTGTGAATGCAGCCTAAGACTCGTGCAAAGTGCATCTAGCTTCTCTGCTGATGCTCTCCTAGATTTAAATATACACTGCTAGAAACATGCCTGTTAATGTACCAAGTATTCAAAATAACGTTATTGGATGTTATCGTACATCCCGCTGACATGACCTGAATTGGGTGACAGTCTTGTGTCTTTTGATTGTCTGAGATCCTGCTGGCCAGTCATGGTTGGTGGTACATGCTATCAGGCTTGAAAACTGGCCCTAATTGCTCCTGTTCCCCGTGAGTTATGTGGCATCGGTTGTGTCTGCCGGCACCGCTCTCCTCCTCCCTCCTCTCCTCTTCATTGACCTGAATGTGTTATGTTAACATAACTGACCTTGCAAGTTGTTGGCGTGCTCTGCAAGGCTCGGGACATGTGCTGCCCCTGAGCGAGATCAGAAACTGCTTGCGTACCTAATGTCCTTAGATCTATGAGCACCCTAAAAAATAAAGCTTACACTGGAACCAGGCCCGGAGAGGTAAATGGGCCTCATTTCAATAAGAAAAAGATTTCTGCTGGGCCCATACCAGTCATTTTTTGAGAATTCATTTGTGAGATCAGTACTGTTCTCTATGTAGGATGAAGGTCTATCTGATTTCATACAAATTGAAGGTCTTTACTGTATAGTTCTAGGTAAAATTTGCCAATGTAAAACTGCCCTATACATCACAATCACCTATAACTTGCATCTTTAAAGAAGACCTTGCACTCCATGCAAGGTCTGCTTTTAATATATGACCCCTCCCCCGCCCCACCCCAGTCTTGACCCCTTGCTGAAATAATTACTAACATTTTAGAATTTAAAGCAGCTGCTGACTTTTAAAATAAGGACACTTGCCTGTCCAGGGAGCCCGCGATGTCGGCACCTGAGGCCGACCCGTCGCTCGGTCCTTTGGATGCTGCCGCCGACATCTTTGGTAAGGGAATCAGGAAGTGAAGCCTTGCTGCTCCACTTCCTGGTTCCCTACTGAGCATGCACGAGTCGCACTGCACA
This sequence comes from Rana muscosa, assembly GCA_029206835.1. Classification (NCBI taxonomy): domain Eukaryota; kingdom Metazoa; phylum Chordata; class Amphibia; order Anura; family Ranidae; genus Rana; species Rana muscosa. Next base: position 1,011,220,322 of record CM055116.1, on the reverse strand, counting down.
ATCCAAATGGTCCCTGCTGTCTTCTGGGACCCGTGTGTCTCCCAGAAGACAGCGAGGGGAGCCGGGAAGTGACGTAGACCCCCGCAGATTCTGCGGGGTCTATGCCCGGAAGTGGGTGCAAATACCTGTATTATACAGGTATCTGCACCCCCCTCCCCCCTAAAAGGTGCCAAATGTGACACTGGAGGGGGCGGGGGTTCCGAAAAGCGGAGGTTCCATTTTTGTGTGGACCTCCGCTTTAAAAGCAAAACCTGTAGGAGGGAAAAGATATTGAACTCCCCTTTTTCTCTGGCTTTCTATAGTGGTTCATCACCCTGCTGATGTGAAACTGGAAAATGGTGAACACTTTAAAGCTGGCCATACTTGGATCTAAATTTGTCCGATTCAGCAGTGACCAACCAATTTTTAATCAATGTATGGGCAGGCTGGTTGTAGAGAAGTCAATCTACCCATTGATCATCATTTCCACTCGATCAGTGCTGAAGGGTATAGTCAGCTTTGCTGATCTAGTGCATTCTAATGGCTGTTAGAATACAATAGCGCAATGGGGAGGATTCACCTATCCACCTTGAATGTATGGATGATTAAATCTTGCCAGTTTTTTTTTTTTTTTCAATTACCCCGCTGGTTGCACAAAAAAATATGATGTCATATCTACCATCGGTGGAAATTGGGGAAAGTATGTTGTCTAACATTTTTTCCCTGAATAGGTGGTTTTTATTTTTTATTTTTACATTTTAAAAAGTGAACCTTGCATTTTAGGCACAAGGTCTTTGCATTTTTTTTTCAATTTGTGTGCTATGACCTTTTCCACAAACGCACTGTAAAAGATGAACACTTTGGTAGGTCACTATCTCATACGTACTGTATAAGACCGTGAGTTGAATCTTTTAGTGCTAAGCTTTGCTCACAAACCTTGATATGCTGGTAAATAGTAAGTACAGGGGTCTTGTCAATGTCGTGTCCTGCAGAGAGATTCAGATTACGCTGTAGCTGTACTTTTGGAAAACTGCAATGCTGGAGTGCACTGTATTTCCACACAGGAAGTGTACAGACCCAAAATAGGCTGCTTATTCTACACAGAGAACCTTGATGTTACAGGAAACATGGTTTACACTAACATGTTCTCTCGGAGACTTTTAAATCATTTTTTTTATTTTTTTTATGTAATCCTATAGCGAAGCATCATACAGCATCCCACTTAGAGATGGACAATGATGCAGAAATGTATAGCATCCTTTAGATCCTCTTATTCATGCCAAGAATAGTGCTGGCATGCAAACAATGAACGTTTCATGAAGTCTCTGGTTACACCAGCCAATGTGAGCATGCACATACATGTGCTTGTTTCTAGACTTTCAGTGTGAGCACAGAATAGACAGCCTTTGTTTGCTGTAGAAGTTCTGGTCTTCAGACCACTAGCAGAAGTGTTGTACGATTTGTATTTTGGGACAAATGGAAGAATGAAGCAGCCAGAGAACAGCTGCTGATGACAAGTGGTTACAAGTGGGTTTCCTTTTTGTGCTACAGTTGTATTCTTAGCGCAGAGTAGTACATAGGGCTCTCTGTCATGGATGCATGGCTATTATGGTTGTACGTGACAGTTGTTCAATTACTTGGCAGATGATTAAACACATTGGATACATTGCATTTTTTAGTTAAATTCATTATTTAATTCACTTATTAACGATTACTAAAATGTGCATAAAACATTAACGGTAATACAAAATGAGCTCAGTCATCAACACTCAAGCTGTATCAGAAATAAAACCTTAAACCAACTAAGCAATCATTATCCAATAATAAGGTACTGCAGCATAAGAGATTGGAAGGTAAGGAGCTTGTTTCTTCAGCATTCCAGTCTATTGCAACTGCAGAACATACTAAAACATACCTACTAGGCAGAAGCATGCAGGAGGTAATGACTAGGGCTTGTACTTCATTGGCATACCTCCACGCAAACAAATGGCCCCCACCTATAACTGGCCTTCACATCTCCACGCACCAGTGAAAAAACACATTTTATATTCATTTATACAACAACCTTGACACTGAAATTAAGGAGTGAGGGCTGCCATGGTCCAACAGGGAGCTTGCCCTATTACTATAGGGTTGCGACCTGTCCAGGATTTACCCAGACAGTTCGGGTTTGGAATCATGTGTTCGGGTTTAGACTGCCTGAAACCCGGACACATTATTTAGACTGGACTATGGCTTCCCAGCAGGGTTGCTGGCTGCAGTTGTCTTAGCTGAGAGTGTCTGGTACACTCTCTTTCACACTGCCCAAAGCCAGCACCAACAACCCACCCCCCCCCCCCCCCAAACACACACACACAGACAGGAGAGGAAAGAGGGCTCGATCTGCACCTCTTCCCCCCACCCCTTCCCCTCTGTGTCTGCCCACACTCCAATCCCCGGTGCTGTGCCTCAGAAAAGGGAAGTTGGGGCCAGATATTTGAAGTCCAGCAGCCTCAGATACATCTGGATGAGAGGTACTGACTGCCAAGGGGTGAGTGAGCTCGCCATCCAACCCTGTCTGTGACTGAAGTCTCCCCCTTCTCTCTCCTGCCTCCTAAGTGATTGCGCTAAGGCAAATCAGGGTTCTCAGAGCACCCCTTACATCAGACTTTGCCTTTACACCAGAGGCCACAGTGTTTCCCTTTACATCAGGATCCCTTATGTTAAAGGCCCCAGCGTTCTCCCTTACATCAGAGTCTGCAGAGTCCCCCCTTACATTGAAAGGGAACTCTGTGGATTCTGATGTAAAAGGGGAACTCTGATGTAAAGGGGGACTCTTGTTATTAACTTCATATGATTAGAAATTTTGTTTAATAGTAAAATATATGAATAGTTTATACTATAAACCAAAAAAATTGCCATGCACCACTAATGTATTCGGGTTTGACTTGAAGAAAAGGTGGCAACCCTAATTACATATCTCTTTTTACAAGACAAATCAAACAACAAACGATTTAATAGAAATGTGATTTTATCAATTGTAAAGTGTATCCAGAAGGTGTTCACAGCTCTTCACTTTTTACACATTTTGTTATGTTACAGCCTTATTTCAAAATGGAATAAATTCATTATTTTCCTCAAATTCTACAAACAATACCCCATAATAACAATGTGAAAGAAGTTTGAAATCTTTGCTAATTTATTAAAAATGAAGAACCCAAAAAATCCCATGTACATAAGTATTCACAGCCTTTGCCATGACACTCAAAATTGAGCTCAAGTGCATCCTGTTTCCACTAATCAGAGTCCACCTGTGGTAAACTCAGTTGATTTGGACATTATTTAGAAAGGCACACACTTGTCTATATAATGTCCCACAGTTAACAGTGCATATCAGAGCACAAACCAAGCTATGAAGTCCATGGAATTGTCTGTAGACCTCCGAGACAGGATTGTATTAAGGCACAGATCTGGGGAAGGGTACAGAAAAATGTCTGCAGCATTGAAGGTCCCAATGAGCACAGTGGCCTTCATCCGAAAATGGAAGAAATAATGAGCCACCAGCACTCCTAGAGCGGGCCACCTGGCCAAACTGAGCAATTCGGGGGAGGAGGGTCCTAGTCAGGGAGGTGACCAAGAACCCAATGGTCATTCTCCAGCATTTTTCTGTGGAGAGAGAACAACCATCTCTGCAGCACTCCACCAATCAGGCCAGTATGGTAGAGTGGCCATATGGAAGCCACTCCTTTAGTAAAAGGCACATGACAGCCTGCCTGGAGTTTGCCAAAAGGCACCTAAAGGACTCTAACCATGAGAAACAAAATTCTCTGGTCTGATGAAACAAAGATGGAACCCTTTGGCCTGAATGGCAAGCGTCATGTCTGGATGAAACCAGGGACCTCTCATCTGGCCAATACCATCCCTACAGCAAAGCTAGGAGGTGGCATCCTCATGCTGTGGGGATGTTTTGCAGCAGCAGGAACTGGGAGACTAGTCGGGATCGAGGGAAAGATGAATTCAGCAATGTACAGAAACATCCTTGATGAAAACCTGCTCCAGAGCGCTCTGGACCTCAGACTGGGGCGAAGGTTCATCCAACGGGACAACGACCCTAAGCACACATCCAAGATAAGAGTGGCTACGGGGACAACTCTGTGAATGTCCTTAAGTGGCCCAGACTTGAACCTGATTGAACATCTCTGGAGAGATCTGAAAATTGGCTCTGCACCAACACTCCCCTTCCAACCTGATGGAGCTTAAAGTGGTTGTAAACCCCCCCCCCCAAGACATTTTTACATATAGGTAAACCTTATTATAGACTTGCCTATATGTACTGAAAATATCTCGTAAAACGTGCGCCGTTTAGGAGATATTTACCTTGTAGTGCGTTGATGATGTAATCGGCTCATGTGCAGTGAAGAAACGGCCCTCCGTGCCATTTCTTCCCCAGCGTGTGCCGTGACTGGCGGCTCCTGTGGGAGTGACGTCACGTGGCTCCAGCCAGTCACAGAACCCGAGTCCACAGCCCCCAGAAGGAAGAGGGGTGAGGATGGATGCTTCCACCAGCGGAGACATCGTGGACTTCGTTTGTGGGCAAGTGCCACATAATGGGCTAGTATGCAATGCATACCAGCCAATTATGCTTTTACTTTGCAGGGGAATAAAGAGGAAGTAAAACCCACCAGAAAAGAAGAATAGGAGAAACTGCCCAAGAATAGGTGTGCCAAGCATTACACTCAAAAAGACTTGAGGCTGTAATTGGTGCCAAAGGTGCTTCTTTTTTTCATTTTATTTTAATTGTATTTATTTTTTGTAAATTTGCAAAGATTTCAAACAAACTTTTTTCAGGTTGTCATTATGGGGTATTGTTTGTAGAATGTTGAGGAAGATCATGAATATAATCCATTTTGGAACAAAATGTGGAAAAAGTGAAGCGCTGTGAGTACTTTCTGGATGCACTGTATATCTGGAAATATTAGTGGTATGAAAACCATACACTATCTTTTTATATATATTTTTGTTGTATTGCTGTAGCCCTGATGGAGTGAGCTCTAGTCCCTGAAACCCATTGGCTCTATTGTATGGTCTTCTACTTGATGATGCAATAAATATATCTGGAATATTGATCCATGGAGTGGCACTCAAATCCAATTAAGCTTTGATTGCCATCTATGTTCCCAGTATGTGGATGCCCCCTCACTTCCAAGCCCACCCATTGATTGGAACAGAAAGTAAGGGGACTACTACAAAGGCTAGACAGATGGGCAATAAAACCCAACAGGGGTCCAAACTCTTCCTCACTCTATACAAAGCTAAAAGGAGAAAAAATGGACTTTGAACATCTACAAGCTTCAGCAAGGGCTACCTGGACAAGGCCATCATGCTGGAGCCTGTAGTCTGGCACCATGTCAAGAGGCCGATGGTCAATTTTGCATATGAGAACAAAAACCCCTCCAGGATGCACAATATTTTAATAGTATAGTAAGATACAGACTCTGCTGATTTTCTCTCCACGATAAAATGCTTTCTGTGAATATACCGCCACTAACTCTACTCTTTAGGCTGTCTACAGCTAAAAACTATTTTGAGTATTTTCAATAAAGTGCATTCTTGTGACCGAGTAAACAGATGACAAGTGGTTTTATTGTCCACACTTTACTGTTTCGTTAATAGGTAGTGTGGGAAAGGTCCTCTGCTTTATTTACCTTGTTTATTGCCGTTGGTTGTCACGTATATTTATCATGCCTGGGAATTTTAAAACAGGCTTGTGTTCTCCTGTACACATTGAACAGAGAGATTTTGACCTTCACATTTGTCTTCTTGAATAAGCTTCGTACTTTTCCGAATCTTGTAATTTTTGGAGTAATCAGGACTTGCCGTATAGATTGTAATCTCTGTTTGTACTTGTTGATATTGTGACACTTTGTCCAGCTAGGCATGATGGCTTTCTAACCAATATTTTATTTAGGCCCCATGCACACAGGGCGTTTTTACAGCCGCGTTTTTTACAGCTTAAAAAACGCCTGTCCATGTTTTGTATACATTTTTTGACCTTTTTAAAAAAAAATAAAAAAATCCCGGAGCTCAAAAACGCAAATCGCAGCGTTTTCGCTGCCTTTTTTGCGCGTTTAATAGCGTCGGGTGCGTTTTTGCAGCTCAAACCTGGAGCTCCAGAACGCACTGGAATTGGGGTTTTTTTTGCAGCTGGAAAACGCCTATGCCACTTGGAGCTCATAAAAGCTCTATGTGTGCATGACACAATAGAATAACATGGATGGGCGTTTTGCAGCTGTAAAAAAAAATGTCTAACGCTGCTGTTAGCAGCTGCAAAAACGCCCTGTGTGCATGGGGCCTAACATACTGATGAATAAATTAAACATTGTAATTAATAAAGTGGGTGAGACTTTGTGCATGTAACCCCTAAGGCTTCATGTACACTTGAACTATTTTGACCGCCGGCCATGGGAAAACGCAAAATGCTGCAAAATTGCGCCGCACCTCTCCTAACCGCAGCAGCTCCTAAACGAACCTAAAAGCCTAGATGTACATGGACACACAGGCTTTTATGGAGTTGATTTTTAGGAGCTTTGGCAAAAAAAAAGCCAAAAGCTCTTAAACTCAGATTTAGGAGCTACTATTGTACATGAAGCCTAACCAGGTTTTCAGTAGTCTTTACATACTTCCTGCCCTAGGGTGACAACCCTACTTCTCCATATATACAGTACAATGAGCGAGCTTTCTCACCCTAGGGCAGTGTGTTACTGGCAAGAAAACTAGATGAAGATAAAGCAAGCAAAGCTTGAAAAAAGAAAACAAATGCAGCCACCACATCTAAGAACTGGTAAGATGAGAGAGATATTATATATATATATATATATATATATATATATATATAATATATATATATATATATATATATATTGTGACAGCAGGAAGGTAAAGTCACCTGGTTGCATCCAGGGGGGTAGATATATTTCGCCCAGATTCAGGCTTTACGCCGACTTATACAACTAGGTGGAGAGTTGTATAAGCCCAGCTGGGGCTAGTGGGCTCATGGATGACTCATACCTCTAGGGAGAGTGTGGGGCGTCGTGCAGACAGGGAGTTGATGAGACCAGCTGAAGCTTGTCAGCTCATTTAGGCCTCTATAAGAACTCCCAGCTTCATTAGATGTTAGCTCATGCCTGGACCCAGACCTGTGTGGACTGTCTAGGGAGAGTGAACCCCTGTGCGGTGAGACAAAGCCTGTGTGGCTATTTGCTTGGACATTTAAAACCAGGGACTTAGGGACTAGGACAGCACTAGGCTGATCCCAGTTGTTAGTTAGGAAACCTGTATGTTTAGTCAGAGGTCAAGTTGACCAGGATTTATTTTGTTTATGTTTCTTTTGCTTGGCTGTGTTTTGTCACTGTAAATAGAAAATAAACCGCACCTTTTTGATTTTGAAAACCACAACCTCCGTTTGCTGGGCCTGTTTTTGTGTGGGGAGCCCATCCCGGGGGTCACACACACCCGCTGCCGAGCTAACCCCCTCACAGCATATATATATATATATATATATATATATATATATATATATATATATATATATAATATTTATTTTTGTTCCTGGGTGTAGGTGCACTATAATGTATAAAAATCTGTTCAGAGTTCCATAACAGGATGGGTAGATGAGGGGGAAGGAACTAGCTTGGGGGTAAGTGGCTCATCTCACATTCCACAAAAACCTACTGTCCTCAAGCTAATATAACTACTTGTGGACCCTGCCCGCAATGTACTTCAGATGGGGGCCCGTACAGGCAAAGCTACGTACTGGTACTTTGCCTGTTTCTGGGTTTAGGGCGCACGCAATCGCACCCCGCCGACATTTGCTGTGATTGTGCACAGCAGGAGTCTGTCAGCAGATACAGGCCAATGATTCATGGCCAGAACCTGCTGATTGATTGTACAAACAAATGGCCTCTGCCCTTGCCTATAATTGGCCTTTGTAGCAAGAAGCACATGGAAGGGCAACGCATGTCAAAACAAAACCAGAGGAATTCCCTGCTCAACTTACTGACCAGCCTGCAACCAACCAAATTATCCTGTCTAACAGTATGCATTAAAAACAGGGGTTTAGTCTGTACACATTTACATGTGTAAGATACAGAGCCACATCAAGGCACCCCATTTTCTGTAGTCCTAATTGTAGATGCGCTGTGTCCAATCACAGCCCAGAGCCTTGTGTTGACAATCAACACAGAGCTCTGTACAGAAGGAACAATCTCTTTGTTTCTTATCCTTTCAAATCAGGGATAAGAAACAAAGTCCTTTAGTAAAAAGCAGCAGGTATTCTACATTGTTAGGCACACCTTTTAACCCCTTGATCAGCCTAGACATTAAACCCTTCCCAGCCAATGTCATTAGTACAATAAGTGTTTAGTATTAGCACTGGTTACTGTATTAGCGTCACTGGTGATGTCGGTGTCAGGTAAACCCCCCCCCCCCCCAAACTTCAGTTAGTGTCAGACTGCCCACCGCCCTATCACAGTCCCATTAGAAGTCGCTGATCACCGCCATTAGTAGTAGAAAAAAAATGAATATATATATATATATATTCAAGTGTGTGTGTGTGTGTGTGTGTATGTATATGTGTGTGTGTGTGTGTGTGTATATATATATATATATATATATATATATATATATATATATATATATATATATTAATACCATAATTTGTAGACACTAAAACCTTCATGCAAACCAATCAATACTTATTTTTTTTTGGTCGTTTTTCGTTTATGTATCAAAAAATAGAAAACCCAGTGGCGATCAAATGCCACCAAAAGAAAGCTCTATTTGTGGGGAAAAAAATATTAAACTTTTGTTTGCGTACAGTGGTGCATGAACACGCAACTGCCAGTTAAAGTAGCGCAGTGTTAAATGGCAAAAAATGGCCTGGTCATGAAAGTGGTTGTAAACCCACTTTTTAAACAAAGCCCTACAGGTAAGCCTAGATTAAGGCTTACCTGTAGGTGCAAGAAATATCTCCTTAACCTACACGGTTAAGGAGATATTTGTATGTAAATGCGGCGACGTTGACGTCACCCCATTCACAAATTCGGCTAGGTCGCAACATTCGACGACGTAGCCGAATTCGACAGCTCACGCGCGGAGTCACGTCTTCTCCGCTCCGGCCAATCACAGCGCCGGAGCGGCGCTGTGATTGGCTGCAGTGGCGATACCCGGAAGTAACATTCCGGCTATCGCCGCAGCGATGGATGCGGCTAGAGGAGGGACACGGACGACTTCGGGGGCCCCGATCGAAGGTAAGTGGTACATAAATGAGCTAGTATGCTAGTCATACGAGCTCATTATAGCTTTGTCTTGCAGGTTAGTCAAAAAAAAAAAAAAGATATAAGGGTTTACAACCACTTGAAGGGGGTAAAAAAAAGCTTTGGGTGCTGAGGTGGATAACTGGCATGGGTCATGATCGGATGTTAACAGATATGGAGGAACCACAACTCCAAGAATGTCCTTTGACATGATATTGAAATCCCCGTCGGCTAAATAGCTGTTGTATACTGTCTTTATGTTCCTTTTTTTTTTTAAAGTAGTGTATGCTCAATAAGAAAACATGCCAGAACTCCTGTCTTGCTAAACAACCTGTTGGATTTTTGTGTCTAGTGTACAATCTGGTGCACCTGCTCTGCTCTCTCGCTCATTATTCAAACATATAAAGGCTTCTGCCATTCCGTTTAATGGATCATTGTGGTGCAGCTGGTATATAGCTTATTCAGCAGTGCAATTTCCTGTACAACTCAATTCTGAAGAAGTGAAACCATACCAGGCCTTTCTGTTGCTTGCTTGCACAAACCAAATTAATCTACAAGGGGGGCGGGGGATGCTGTTGGAGTAAGTCGGTAAAGAATCCATGTTCACTCTGCCTGGTGGTACTGATGTTTTATTCTGCAAGCATTGTAGATACAACAGAGCGATTATCATTAGATTTGCAGGTAGTGTTTTTTTTCCCCTGGAGACAAATTATTTGATTAAAGAAGAAGTCCAGCCTGAGCTTTTTAGGATGGGCTTCTCCTCTGGGTCTCAGGAGTGCAATTCGTTTTGCACTCCTGTGACCCGTTTTCAGCGGGGAGTGGTCTGAAGTCCGCTCTCCGCTGACGTCACTGCCATCAGTCGGGGCAGCGCGTCATCACGACTTCCAAGTTCGGATCCGCCAGCTGCCCTGATTGATGGCTGTCTAAGTGAGCTGCTGAGACGGCCGCTCCCCCCCTCCACAGCTCAGCTCTCCAATGAGAAGTAGAGCAGAAGCTATGCTGACTGACAGTCAGCATTGCTCTGCTCGGGGAGGAGTGAGAACCGAGCCATCGGCGGTGTTCGGTGGCTCGGTTCTCAGTGCAGAGACGCCGGGAGACAGATGCAGCATCAGACTGATGCTGCATCCACCGAGGAAAGTATGATTAAGGGTAATACTTGCATCTAAAAACGGTCAGATAATATAAGCCTATGTGGGCAAAAATATGCAGACTTGATCCTAACCCCCATCTATGGCCTGCTTTCTACTTGTAACCTTTAGCTTTTGTTACCCTAAACCCAACGTGCTTTTAATGTTGCTGTGCTGCAAAATAGACCTGCCATATTGGACAGTCAAAGACTGCTAATTTATTTTGCTGCCCAAGGTTTTCAATGAGAAGCAGGCTACAACGTGGTGACCCTGGGCAGTCTCTCTAATGCTAGACTGACACTAAAATACCCATAGATGATGGTTGGATTGGGTACCATCAGACATCGCTAGCTCACTACACTGCGGTGGGCACTGGCAGCATCTCCAGAGACTCGTCACCCCCTCTTCTTATTAAAGGCGAAGTTCACTTTTCTTTTTTCTAAATTCCTGCTCCCCTATGTACCAATATAGCGTTAATGTACTTCTTTTGCAAAAATAAAAACGCTTTCTATTTATTCTTCACACACCTACCTCACTCTCTTCATAGCCGTTTTAAAAATACTGCTCTATTACGTCTGCCTTCCTTCCTGGTCAGACTTTGGGTCATAACACCGGAAGTTATACAAGCTGAGGGTAGATGATGCAGGGTGTGTGCTAATGAGTTCAGCTTGTCAACTCCTTCCTGTGTCATGACCTAAAGTCTGACCAGGAAGTAAGGCAGAAGTAATAGATCATGTTTATAAACCGCTATGAAGAGAGTGAGGTAGCGTGTGTGTGTGTAGAATAAATTGAAAGCAGTTTTATTTTTGCACAAGTACATTAATGCTATATTGGTACATAGGGAAGCTGGAATTTATAAAAAGGAACTTGGCCTTTAAGCCTCGTACACAGTATGAGAATATTGGGTGAATGTCCGTGTTTTTTTTTTTTTTTCCTGCATGCTAGTCTCGTATAGGAAATTTAAGAGGTTACTAAACGTATAAATATTTTTGTACGACAGAATACAACTTCAGATGTTATGTAATGTGGTGTTTTTGTATTGTAATGTATTCTTTCATTTCCGAGCATGCGTGCTGTTGGTCTTCAGTTTTTTGTTTTTATTATTATTATTAGTTTTTTTTGGACAAATACTGTACTGATTAAACGAAAATTGGTCGTTCTGGTATCTTTATTATTATTATTATTATTATTATTTTTATTATTATTATTATTATTATTCTTTTTTTTTTTTTTCTTTTTTCGGGTTTTGTTCCTTCAGGAAAATTTCGGATAAACTGTCGTGATTGGCTTTAGAAAGATACTAGAAAATAAATTAAGTGAACCTGTATAGGGGTGATGGCGCTGCCTTTTGAACTGAATCCAACCACCAGTGTGGTGGAAAAAAACTGAGTAAAGAGATGCACTCTATACACAATACAATGTGAACTAGTAATACGTGTAGGTGTCCGTGTAAACAAATAATATAAAGTACGGGGATTGACCAATATGTGACAGTTAAAGCGGAGGTCCACCCTGAAATTTTCTTGGCAATAAAATTTCATAAAAAAATTTATAGAAAAAAATAATAATTTTATACTCACCCGAAATGCCCGTTGCTATGCGGAAGTCCCCTAATCTGCCTCTTATGTGCCTCTTCCTTATCCTCGGATTGAGAACTTCCGTTTGCGCCTCTTGTGAATGGGGCACACTGCCTTCTGGGAACTATGTGTATATCCCAGGAGGCAAGCCGCCCATTCACAAAGTGCCGTGCGAGTGGCGCATGCGCAGTAGGAAACGGGCAGTGAAGCTGTAAGGCTTCACTGCCTGTTTCCCTTAGGATGGAGGAGCCGGGACCTGCCAGCAGCGATCGATCGCCGTCGGGGGAACGACATTGCGGGCGAGTAGGACAGGTAAGTGTCCTTATTAAAAGTCAGCAGCTACACTGTTAGTAGCTGCTGACTTTTAAAAAATAAATAAATCTGGGTGGACCTCCGCTTTAAGAATATGATATGTCTGTGTTGTTGGTTTACAACGGCATCTGGGGAACGACACTATCGGCAGTCCCTGCTAGAGGGTTAACCAAGGAGGAGGAGTATAAGGGGTGGACCAACAAATAGGTGAAGTGTAGTCTAGCAGCCCTTTCACCAATCTGTTCGCCGGGGGAGGTACCCAGATGCTGTGTAAATATGGACGAGGAACATAGCGCAACGACATCACCTTTGAAACGACTGACGTCGAAACGCGTCAGTTGTTGGTCACTTTACACGTTCGCGTCACTTCCGGGTACGGGGATAGAGTGGTGGAACGAACGCCATTCATAGTGCAACCACCAGCCCCGGTACCAGACTGCAGGCACTGTATCCTTATCCCTTTGTTATTTAAATGTGGATCGGTTTGCTGTATCGCATGTAACCAACTGGCAAAATGTTCACAACTATTTTATATTAGTATTTTCTAGTTTCCTACCCAGGACACTTTTAAAAAGGGGGGCAGCAGCCATATACTCCATTTAGCGCGGATACCACTGCACATTGATTAGAAAGATACTGATTCTAACTATCAGATTATCGTACGGTCGCTTTGAAAGCGGTATTTTTCGTCTGATTTTCTGATCATGTGTACTAGGCACAACTGATGGCTGTGTGAGCAGAGATTTCCATTAGCATGATGTAATGGAGGAGCTAAAATCAGATGCATAGTTTGTGTCATTGCTGCTACTGAGTAGTTTGCGCACATCTGCTGTGCTGCAATAAAATAAGTAGGTAGAAGTCTTTAATCAGTAGGCAGTATCCATGCATTGTAAATTGTATGGGGGGGCAAAAATTTCAGGGAAATTACAAATGTGGGGGTGCGATCTAGCAGTGTTTTTTGTATACTCTGAAAATGTCTTAGCCATGCTTGTGGTGATGTTTTTCTCAGGAACATTATCAGGAAGTGAGTTTGCTGCTGGGGAAATAAGAGGAAGTTTCTTGGTGAGGACTTGTGAAACAGCAGATTGCATTTACTACTCGCCTATGTCTTTTTTTGTAGATGGGTTTTTGCTTTTGTAAAGTGTGATGATGGTGTGAAGTACAACAATGAACACAATCTATGTATTCTGACAATCACAAAGATTTACAGAATTTTTTCCTGCAGCAACTAGTGTTTACATTTTCTATAGGAAAAAAAAAGGGAATGCCACTGCTGACCCACTGAAAATGCTTATTACCTGGCTGTCCCTGCTACTTTCTGACTTGCTGACCCAAATAAAGCCAGAATATGATGTCAGAATGCTGATTTAAAACCGTTGTAGTCACTGGTCAAGCAGAACTATGAAAAACAATTGGATAGGCATGATAAGAGAAATGGGCAAAGGCAGCCTGCTTATTTCTCTCCACATCGGATTCCTGAGGTTACAGCTTTGCGGTTAATTCTGCTCTCCATTTTGGAATTTTATGCAGGTATGAGAGGAAATTTTGGGAATGCACCTCCATTGTGCTTTATGGTGTGCAAAAAAAATTGTAAAATGTATCTCTATAAATGCAGCAAGGATCACACATACTTCCAGTATGCACGGGGTAAGGCTTCAATGTGCACAGAGCTTGCACCATTGTCTTTGTGTAAAAGAGGGATCCCCCATCTCCTCATTACATCTATAATAGCAGCGCTTACCATGCAGCAACCGCTACACCGTGCAATGCAACACTTTGCAGAAAAAACATAGTCGTTCTTTTGTTTTTTATATCCTTGCACAAATACGTGTTCTTCAATTATGTGATCATGCTTGCACAGCCCAAAATGTGATTTATTTTGTATTTTTCTGTAAGTGTATATTGTACCGCATGTGTATTTTCAGGTCTCATTTACAGGGAAAATAACTGAATACAAAACCTCATCACAGAACTTCCTTTTCACAGAGGTTTATGTGACCTAAAACCCATACTGGTATGCATTAGGGCAGGTTAGGTCCTCTCCATATTACATAGAAATGTGTATAAAGCAAGATAATGGTACTGGAAGTCACCATTTCATTTGAAACTCAGGTGGTCATCATAGCGGCTGACCTACTAACTTCTTATAGATCTTCAGGACTTAAATAATGTTACCCCAGCGTTTCATATTCCTGATATGTGCCTGCTGTACCATCTATAAAAAATGATCCTTTTCTCTTTGTATTGCTGCCTTTTGTGTGAAATCCCTGGTGTTCCTGTCAGTCCCTCTGCTTTTCTATTAAAAAAATAAATAAAAAATTATCACACTAGGCATGAGAGCACAGCATGGTCAATTCTCTAGCTGTGCTGAGAACTCAGCCTGCTTTCTTCTAATGGTCAGACTTGCAATGCTCTCCTCTTTCCCCAAATAACTATTTACTGGGAAGACTAGTATACTTCTGTTCTTCCTGCCTAGCTCTCTGTGCTCCTTATGCAGCTGAGTATGTGATCATTTATTAAAATGAGAAAAGGGTGCTTATTTTTTTAAATAAATATGATAGATAGATCTATCTATCATATTTATTAAAAAAACATAAACGCCTTTTTCTCATTTTTATAAATGATCACATACTCAGCTGCATAAGGAGCACAGAGAGCTAGGCAGGAAGAACAGAAGTATACTAGTCTCATATATATATATATATATATATATATATATATATATATATATATATATATATATAGTATATGTGTGTGTGTGTGTGTGTGTGTATATATATATATATATATATGTGTGTGTGTGTGTGTGTGTGTGTGTGTGTGTGATAGAAATAGATTTTCTATACAAAAGTTTTTTGCCTTTTTTGTTTACATATTTTTTAAGTGGTGAGACTTTTCAGGGTCGCTTACCAGTTGAGGCCTTCACCACTAAGGAGTCTCACAGGACCAATCACTTTGTTTTCTTTCATTTGTTACTTTATGTAGGATCAGACTGTGCTGTGCTGCAGGGAAATAAATGTGGACTTGACCCTTTCAGCATGAGATTGAAGTGGTAGGCCCTATTCTTACATCTGGCAGGCTTCATTGTTCTCTAGAGGAAAGGTGTCCTTAACTGCTTGTTCCCCTCCCAGAGCGGCACAGGCAGATTAGACAACGAGTATGTCGCTGGCTTACTTCCTGCGAGCGCCTTGCTGACCCATGCTGTGATTGGACGCAGCAGGAATATGGCAGCTGTGTCCAATCACACACACAGTTCTGTGTTTACAAAATCACAGAACTCTGTGTACTGTGAGTGGCAATTCGGCTGAAAAACAGCCAAAAGATGGCAGCACACATTTTTAGGTACACCGTTAACCCCCTGATTACTGCTAGGTGCTAACCCCAGCCAATGTTATTAATACAGTGTCTGTGTACAATAATATCACTCTCTAAGAGCCCATTCACACAGGGGCAACACGACTTCCAGCGCGATTTTATGAGGCAACTCAGACATGACCTGAGTATGAATCACAGAGCGACCTGGAGCTATTTACAAGGCAACTCCAAGTTGCCTGCAGGACAAGAGACATTCCAGTGGCCAATCAAACAAGAATCAGCTCTGTGGGAGGGAGGGGGGAGAGAGAGTTTTGCCTGAGAAATGTATGTTTTCTTCCTGGAGACTCCCATTGAAATGAATGGTTACAGGTCGCCTAGGAGTCGGATTGAAGTAGTACAGGGACCTTTTTTGAAGTCGGAGCGACTGCAGTAGTGTGCATAAGGACGGCTCCATTAACTTACATTGATTTCTTCAGCCAGCGCGACCTGAGGCGACTAGGGGTGACCTGGGGCGATTTGGAGTCGGATCCAAAGACGCCCCTGTGTGAATGGGCTCTTAGTGTCACTAGCAATGTCAGTGACCCTTCCAGGGTGTCTGCCACCTTATCATAGTCACATTTTAAGTCGCTGATCACCACCATTTACAGTAAAACCTCTTATTGCTGCGTAATATTCTGTATATCTACCATAGTTTGTAGATGCTTTAATTTTTTAATATTCAGTTAACTGCCAGTAAAAGTATCGCAGTGCTGAAAAGCAAAAAATGCTCTGGTCATGAAGGGGGTACAACCTTCCGGAGGTCTAGTGGTTAACATCAATCATATTTTCCCATTTTTAATGCAGTTTACAAAGATAATGAATGTGGTTGTGGGTCCACACGGGTCTTTTAACTTTTAGGTTTGTTTGTCCATAGCCAGCTTTTAAATTACTAAAGCATTGTATATGTGATGTTCTTAATACATTTGGCCAGTTAAAGCTTTTGTGAATGTTAACCAGATTAAATATGTATCATTAAAGTGGTTGTAGAGGGAGAATTTTATTTTTATTTTTTTATCTTAATGTTAAGATAAAAAGCCTTCTATGTGCAGCAGCAGCACCCCCTAATACTTAGCTGAGCCCCATCTCTGTCCACCAGTCCCTCGGCCGTCCGGGACTCTCCCTCCTGATTTGGCTGAGACACAGCAGCGGCGCCATTGGCTCCCTGTCAGTTAGTCAATCAGGAGAGAGAGGGGACAGGGCCGACTTGCAGCTCCGTGTCTGAATGGGGACACAGAGCTGCAGCTCGGCAAGCTGCTTGCTGTGGGGGCACTCGACAGGAGGGAGGAGCCTGGAGCAGCGAAGAGGGACCCCGAGAAGAGGACAATCCAGGCTGCCATATGCGAAACCATGGCACAGAGCAGGTAAGTATACCATGTATGTTATTTTAAAAAAATACTTTACAATCACTTTAAAACAGGTGCCGGCTTTCAGTAGAATTAGTTTAAAAAAAAAAAAAGATTTTTAGTTCAAGGTATTAATCATATTGCTTATATTTTTTTTTTATTCAGTGGCGACAGATGTTTTCAACTCCAAATATCTGGCTGTCCAAGCCCAAAAGAAGATTCTTGGCAAGATGGCGTCATCGAAATACATAGCAACATCCTTGATTGATGACACCAGTGGGGAAGTACTAGATGAGCTTTATCAAGTCACCAAAGAGTTCACACAAAGCAAGAAAGATGCTGAGAAAATCATCAAGAACCTCATCAAGACGGTGATAAAGCTGGCTGTCCTTTACAGAAATAACCAATTCAACCAAGATGAGATTGCACTGATGGAGAAATTCAAGAGGAAAGTCCATCAGTTAGCCATGACTGTGGTCAGTTTCCACCAAGTTGATTTTACATTTGACCGCAATGTGTTGTCAAAATTATTAAATGAATGTCGCGACCTTCTCCATCAGGTAATCCAACGCCATCTCACAGCAAAGTCTCATGGACGTATTAATAACGTTTTTGACCACTTCTCAAATTGTGAGTTTTTAGCTGCTCTGTACAATCCATTTGGACCTTACAAACCCCATCTTCAGAGACTATGTGATGGTGTGAACAAAATGTTGGATGAGGACAACATTTAGGACTCAAGAAAGGTGACGTTCCTTAGTTACTTGCTGGAAATTGAGTTCGGTAACAGATTGCCATGTAGGAGAAAGAGACCACTTGTGAAGGGATGTTTAATTTGCTAATGTTAACACTGGAAACTGATTATTTTGTTATCTAAGGACAGTTTCTGGTTCTCCCTGGACCAATGTTACTGGGAAGTTAGTACATGCAGATAAAATTCCTCATACATGCTGGACATACAGTAGCTTGCAAGTGGAAAGCAAATAGCTTGAAGCAGAAATCTCCAGTTACGTTGGACTGTTACAACGGTCTGCCATAGGGGTAAAGCCATAAATGGCTATTTTCAAGGTTGCATGATGCAAAAGAAAATTGCACGTGTGTTTTGCCTCTGTTGCTATGTAAAATATATTCTTTTTGCATTTCTATGATCTTGATAAGCAAATGAATAAAAAAGGCAGCTTAATTTTGCTTATTTTTCTAAAATCTTTATGTAATTATTATATTCATGCAAATCTTGAAACTTGTGGTCATCAAAAAGCACTGCAATTTGTGATACGTTGACCCAGTGCAATACAGTGATAACGGTACACCGGTATTGTCATTTAGGGCTGTCTATTTCTTTATGCGGGAAGCAGAATTGCACTTTTCTTATTGCCAGTCAAGCTGTCATTCAAGAAAATAAAAATGTATCCATTCAGAAGTTGAAAACTTGTGTTGCCTTCATTTTTAAAGCATGCTGTATATTATTATTATTATTATTATACGGGATTTATATAGCGCCAACAATTTGGGCAGCACTTTACAACATGAGGGCAGACAGTACAGTTACAATACAATTCAATACAGGAGGAATCCAAGGGCCTTGCTCGTTGGAGCTTACAATCTAGGAGACCATGCATGGAAAGAAACCAGAAACCAGTTTTCTGCAGTTTAGAGTTTTGTGGCTTCCAAGAAAATAATACCTTTTTGCTATCACAGAAGTAAAATAATAACTAAAGTCTGCCAGCAACTTAAAGGCTTAGTGAAGGTGTAGTTTATCAAATTTTGTTTATGCTAAAGTGAATCTCTTACAAACTTATCACAAAAACTACATATACATTGTTAGTAGCAAAGGTCAAATGATCAGTATATCCAAACAGGCATGCAAATCTCATTTTTTTTCCCTAGAAAAGTTGAAGCTTGTCTCTACCCAGGGCCGATCCTAGGGTCAGACACCTGGGTGCACAAATATTTCTGGCGCCCACACATGGGTGTGTTCATCTTACTAACTCCTCCCCTTTACAAATGTTTCTATGGCAAACAGAGGGCTGCTCCCCTAAGAAGTCTGTTACCCTGGGATCCTCCCATGATCTTTTAACAATAAAGAAAATACAGGAAGAGAGAACACTAAAGGGACCTGGAGGGGAGTTTCGCTGATGCACACAGAGAGGGCTTCTGTTAGAGAGTCTGTCAAAGAGTCCCCAGACCTACTGCACACATAGTACAGGAGATGGTGAGAGACGGCAGACATGGTATAAGGTATGGTCAGAGACTGCAAATGTGATACAAGAGATGATCAGAGACTGCGGAAATGATACAAGAGATCAATGCATCAAATGCAGCCTACCAGTTCAGATCAAATGCAGCCTCATCAGTGCCCACCAATTGCAGCTTACCAGTTCCCACCAAATGCAGCTTATCAGTGCCCATCAATTGCAGCCTGCCAGTGCCAACCACCTGCAGCCTGCCAGTGCCCACCAGTTGCAGCTTACCAGTGCCCCTGAATCACACGGAGATTGGATTTAAAACTCCCAGGCAGCCACTGTAACAAAGTCCTGCCTCCTAGACTGGCTCACGGCTCCTATGATACGTGTCCCACTGATTTAATTTCACTGCATTGGATCCATATTCTGTCGCAGGACTTTGTTACAGCACCCCCCGGGCATTTCAGACCAAAGCTCACGCGGTGTGCGTGCAGTGGCGACTCTAGGAACAATATATAGGGAGGCACATAAGGTAGCAAAGTCAAAACTGGTGGTGGGGGGGACTAATAATTTTTGCCCTGGTGTCAGCGGACACACTATTAACCCCCATCACTGGTCTCAGGAGACGCGCTATTAACCCCCATCACTGGTCTTGGCGGACGCACGATTAACCCCCAAAACTGGTCTCGGCAGACGCACTATTAACCCCCATCACTGGTCTCTGCGGACGCACTATTAACCCCCATCACTGGTCTTGGCGGACGCACTATTAACCCCTATCACTGGTTTCGGCAGACGCACTATTTACCCCCCCAGCACTGGTCTTGGCAGACGCGCTATTTACCCCAGCACTGGTCTCGGCGGACACACGATTTACCCCCAGCACTGGTCTCAGCGGATGCACTATTTACCCCCAGCACTGGTCTCAGCGGATGCACCATTTACCCCCAGCACTGGTCTCAGCGGATGAACTATTTATCCTAGCACTAGTCTCAGTGGACGCACTATTAACCCCCATCACTGGTCTCAGTGGACACACTATTAAAGTGGTTGTAAACCCACTTTTTAAACAAAGCCCTACAGGTAAGCCTAGATTAAGGCTTACCTGTAGGTGCAAGAAATATCTCCTTAACCTACACGGTTAAGGAGATATTTGTATGTAAATGCGGTGACGCTGACGTCACCCCATTCACAAATTTGGCTAGGTCGCAACATTCGACGACGTAGCCGAATTCGACAGCTCACGCGCGCATGCGCGGAGTCACGTCTTCTCCGCTCCGGCCAATCACAGCGCCGGAGCGGCGCTGTGATTGGCTGCAGCGGCGATACCCGGAAGTAACATTCCGGCTATCGCTGCAGCGATGGATGCGGCTAGAGGAGGGACACGCACGACTTCGGGGGCCCCGATCGAAGGTAAGTGGTACATAATGAGCTAGTATGCTAGTCATACTAGCTCATTATAGCTTTGTCTTGCAGGTTAGTAAAAAAAAAAAAAAAGGGTTTACAACCACTTAAACCCCAAGCACTGGTCTCATTGGACGCACTTATACCCCCAAGCACTGGTCTCAGTAGATGCACTTTTAACCCCATCACTGGTTTCAGCGGACGCACTTTTAACCCCCATCACTGGTGTCAGCAGACACACTATTAACCACTTCAGCCCCGGACCATTTCGCTGGTCAAAGACCAGGCCACTTTTTGCGATTCGGCACTGCGTCGCTTTAACTGACAATTGCGCGGTCGTGCGATGTGGCTCCCAAACAAAATTTACATCCTTTTTTCCCACAAATGGAGCTTTCTTTTGGTGGTATTTGATCACCCCTGCGGTTTTTATTTTTTGCGCTATAAACAAAAATAGAGCAACAATTTTTGAAAAAAATTCAATATTTTTTACTTTTTGCTATAATAAACATCCCCCCAAAAATATATAAAAAAAGCATGTTTTTTCCTCAGTTTAGGCCTTTACCTATTCTTCTACATATTTTTGGTAAATAAAAATCACAATAAGCGTTTATTGATTGGTTTGCGCAAAACTTATAGCGTCTACAAAATAGGGGTTAGTTTTATGGTATTTTTATTAATATTTTTTTTTTTACTAGTAATGGTGGTGATCAGCGATTTTTATCATGACTGCAACATTATGGCGGACACTTTTGATACCATTTTGGGGACCATTGTCATTCTTACAGCGATCAGTGCTATAAAAATGCACTGATTACTGTAAAAATTACACTGGCAGTGAAGGGGTTAACCTGTAGGGGGCACGGTGAGGCTGCATTGATGGGACACGGTGAGGGCTACATTTTATGGGGCACAGTGAGGCTGCATTTGATTCTGATGCTCGGTTTGAACGTCAAGTCGTCTTCACCACGCCTAGATGCCTAAATGCATTGAGTTGCTGCCATGTGATTTGGCTGATTAGCAGTTTTTGTTACCAAGCATTTTAAGAGGTGTACCTAATAAAGTGGGCGGTGAGTGTATATTGCTATTTATCTAACTGAATAGGATGGATAATACAGGAAAACATTTTTAGTACATCAGATCACTGGGAATAAGTACAGTATACATTTTATATTTCAGACCTGTGACAGTCAAGTATCTGATATCTAGATCAGTGTTTCTCAACTCCAGTCCTCAAGGCGCCCCAACAGGTCATGTTTTCAGGATTTCCCTCAGATGAAACAGCTGTGGTAATTACTAAGGCAGTGAAACTGATCAAATCCACTGTGGAAAATAATGGAAATCCTGAAAACATGACCTGTTGGGGCGCCTTGAAGACTGGAGTTGAGAAACACTGATCTAGATACAACACTGCTTTAAATTTAATTATTTAAAGTTCATCTGTTGGCTATAGTAGAGACTATAGAGTAGATTTGCCTGTGCAGTCAAGACCTAGGCCAGTGATGGCAAACCTTGGCACCCCAGATGTTTTGGAACTACATTTCCCACGATGCTCATGCACTCTGCAGTGTAGTTGAGCATCATGGGAAATTTAGTTCCAAAACATCTGGGGTGCCAAGGTTTACCATCACTGGCCTAGGTAATCTGCTGTAGAACTACAAACCACAGCCTGCCTTGGCAGCAGAGTATTTTGGTATCTCAAGAACAAATGCTACACTGTCATATCATGGTACTCTCCTCCTTAGAAAAGTTTTAGCTTTCAGTCTCTCACATAGTTTTATGGTAAACCATCTTTATTGAAATTAGTAATGCAATTATCCTTCTAAAGGCCCGTACGCATGATCGGCTTTTACGACAAGAATTGTGTGATGGCAGGCTGCTGTCGAAAAATGCGACCGTTTGTATGCTCCATCGGACAATTGTTGGATTTTCCGACAACAAAGGTTGGATAGCATGCTTTACAATTTTCCAACAACAAATGTGTGTTGTCGGATTATCCGATCATGTGTACACAAGTCCTTCGGACTTAACTTCAAAGTACAAACATACATGCTCAGGAGCAATGCTCACTATAACACAACATTAGCAGAAGTTGCCCATAGGGTGGCGCTAAAGAGCTGAAAAACCACGTTGGTTTGTATTTGTTGGCCGACAATTCTTTGCCGTTTTGTATGCAAGACGAGTTCACGGCCAACGCCCTTCGAACAAAGTCCTACGCTTTGTCTGCGGAAAATCCTTTCATGTGTACCAGGCTTTAGATTGACATCTTCCCAAAGCTGTTTATTTTATGAGTGCCTTATGCACACCATGGCAGTGGTATTTCAAGATATCAAGTAAACACATCCTATAGCAATATCAAGATCTGTGTTCTGTGAATTCTCTTTCCTGGTAACCTGGATACCACACTTCAAGGGATCTGAGGAAGAAGAAAGCAGTAAAGCTCACGCTTTGCAGTGGCGGAAAAGGAAAAGTTGCGGTTTTCAAAGCCTTTAAAACATTTTTTTTGTTTCAAATCTGTTGCCAAATAAATAACGTGGAAAAATCTATTTTGCTTTTCAGTACACGACTAGAATAAATGTAAGTGCAAACTTCTATTCGATTAAAAAGTTCTGTATTCTTTTTTTTTTTAAGAACAAATTACAAACCGTCCATGTTAGTGTAGATTTCTAATAGAGCTTGCAGAAAGAACAATATACAGTATTTAGTTATTTTTCCAAGCTTAAAGTGACACTAAAGTTTTTTTTTTTTTTTTTGTAAATAACAAACATGTCATACTTACCTCCCTGGTGCAGTTAGTTTTGCACAGAGTGGCCCCCGATCCTCCTGTTCTGGGGTCCCACGGCGGCTCTCGCGGCTCCTCCCTGCATTAGATAACCCCCTCTGGCAAGCTCTCTCCCGAGGGGGTTACCTTGCGGGAACGCTCCTGAGTCATACGAGTATGACTCGGCCCCGGCCTCCACGTCATTGGATTTGATTGACAGCAGCAGGAGCCAATGGCTCCGCTGCTATCAATCTATCCAATCAAAACCGGGACTCCGTGGAGAGGAGGACGGCGGGGACGCACCCATGGAAATTCGGCGCTCAGGTAAGTAAAACGGGGGGGCCGGACACTGCAAGGTGTTTTTTCACCTTCATGCATAGGAGGGCTCATTTACACTTGCTTCGGCTTCAACACACTAACGGCTAGTTTACACATGCTTCAAAACATGGCTTCGGACAGGCTTTGTTGAAGCGCTCTGAACGCTGTCACTAAATAAAATGGTTAGCTTACAGTCCTGTTTACACCTGCCTTTGCTTCAAAAATTATACCCCATGTAGCTTTAGTGGTGCTTCAAAGCCTCCATAGAAGTTTATGGCAAAGCTCGCTCGAAGCCTCATCAAAGCACCAAGCAAAAGCAAGGTAAGCTCACCATTTTATTTAGTGACAGGAGCTTTGACTGGTGTTCAGAGAGCTTTAACAAAGCCTGTCCGAAGCTATGTTTTGAAACGAGTGTAAACTAACCCTAAAGGGTTGCATTAACCACTTCCGGACCGCCGCACACCGATATACGTTGGCACATTGAAGAGGGATATCTTTGTTATGGCAGCATCTAGCTGCCATAACCCAGGTATCCTATTCTTCAGCGGGCGGGCCAATTTCCGATAATAGTGGTCTCTGCGTTGCATTCGCCGCAAGATCACTTTTATCGGCGGCGGGAGAGGGGCCCCCTCCCACCGCTGTCTGGTGCCCTCCGCCGCTTACCGGAGCCATCAGTAGTGATGGAGGCGATCGGGTCCTCTCTCCTGCTTGGTATGGATACGAGTGAGGGGGAAGATGGCCCCCACCTGTCTCCATACCATAGCAGGGCAGAAGCTGCGTCAAAACGTCACTTCCGCCCATAGTGCTTAAAGGACCATTTTTTTTTTTCTTCAAATGACAATTTTTTTTTTTTTTTTATTACATTTTATTGTAAATATGAGGAGTCTTTTTGACCCCAGATCTGATATTTAAGAGGTCCTGTCATGCTTTTTTTCTATTACAAGGGATGTTTACATTCCTTGTAATAGGAATAAATGTGACACAATTTTTTTTTGTTGTAAAAGAACAGTGCAAAATAAAAATAAAAGGTAAAATAAATGTAGCGGACCCCCCCCAATAATTGGGGGCCGCTATGCTTAAATTTAGGGGGTAGTCTGAGCCCATGGTTGGACTCAGGCTGTATTGAATATATATGAATTTTTCAAAAACTGGCTTCTGCTTTGAGGTAATGTTGCCTGGCAGTACGGTTCCCTGTGGCCTCTGGGTGGCACTGTCGCACCAGGCTCAGGTTGAACCACAGGTAGCGTTGCAACGCCATTGGGTGTCCTCTCTCGGCAGCCATGCAATGGTCTACCCGCTGTGCATTCTGGGAGAGGATACATAAGGGGTAGATGCCATTATTCGGAGAGCAGTTCGCGCCTCCAGGCCAGGGGTGCGTGTGTGTGTAAGTAGGCCAAGCACCTTTAGCTGAGGCCTACACCCGAAGAGGAATCCCAGGGTACCCAAGTGAGGGGTGACCCGCTCTGAAGGAGAGGTAACCAGGGGGGGGATCTGCCCAAGGGGATCGGTGAGAGAAGTCACTGTCTTGGGAGAGGCCTGGTTACCTATCAGAGGGAAGGATTCCACAGTCCGCCACAAGCCTAGTATAACGTGCCCCATTGGCACCTAAGGACTCAAGTGTTACTAGACTGGGAAGTTCGGGACTTAGAGATTATCTCCTGATTGTATCCCTAGGAAACCACAAGGAAATGTTCCGGCTGCTAGGACCGCTCTTAAGGGGACTATTCGGGTGAGCAAAACCCACTCAGGCCTGAGTGGCGACGAGTGATAGTTAAGTGCTGCGTACCTGAACCTGCCTCCCTGTTCATTGCTCTTTATCTCCAACTTTCCTGTCAAGTTCTCAAGCAAAGCAAAATAAACCTTTTTTTATTGGGTTTTAATACTCTCTGGACATTGGCCTTCCTACAAAGAGAGAGAATAGACTTCTCCCAACACTCTAGGGTGAAGAACCAACGGAAGGAGGTAAGGACCCAAATTAGATAACACCGCTCACCCTCTTCAACAAGGAGGATACTGGGCATGTGGCATGGTGTGTCCCACCTGCTAGCAGAGGTACGCAAGGAAGGGATCTGTGTGCTACATAAATAAGAAAAAATGTAAATGTTTTAAACGCGCCCCGTCCTGCCGAGCTCGCATACAGAAGCGAAAGCATACGTGAGCAGCGTCCACATATGAAAACGGTGTTCAAACCACACATGTGAGGTATCACCGCGATTGGTAGAGCGAGAGCAATAATTCTAGTCTTAGACCTCCTCTGTAACTCAAAACATGCAACCTGTAGAATTTAAACGTCGCCTATGGAGATTTTTAAGGATAAAAGTTTGTCACCATTCCACGAGCGGGTGCAATTTTGAAGCGTGACATGTTGGGTATCAATTTACTCAGTGTAAAATTATCTTTCACAATATAAAAAAAATTGGGCTAACCTTACTGTTGTCTTATTTTTTAATTAAAAAAAGTGTATTTTTTCCCAAAAAAGTGCGCTTGTAAGACCGCTGCGCAAATACGGTGTGACAAAGTATTGAAGTGACCGCCATTTTATTCTCTAGGGTGTTAGAATCCCCAAACATTATTTTTTTTCTTCTAAGTAATTTTCTAGCAACAAAAATATATTTTTTAACTTGTAAACAACAAATCTCAGAAAGAGGCTCGGTCCTTAAAGTGGATGTAAACCCTCCATACATCCAGTGAAGTGAACAGCCTCAGATGATACACAGAGATGAACCAAATCTCCCTGCAAAGGTTTTACATGTATATCTGCTGTCTTCACATTTATATACTGTTTAGAAAGTTCACACAGAAGATTTTCTCTTCCTGGTTAACACAGAATGTGATGTCTGGGCATACAGCCAAGATAGCTAACATTGCTGATTGGAGGAAAGGCACACACCCTCTCTCCACATAGACAGAGACTCTCAGGTGTTTTGTAATAGGACCTGCTCCCTGCTAATATATTTTAGCAACCTCCCCTAAATGAAATTTCAGGCTGCTTTTGTCTAAATTGTCAGAGAATTTGTCAGGAGTTATCAGGCTGATAACAGAGGAACAGTTCAGGAGAGAGCTACGGGACTTAGCTCATTGAAGAGAGATAACAAAACACTGCAGATATATGTGCCCAGCTCAAATTTCATGAATCTGGTTTACATCCACTTTAAGTGGTTAAGGTGAAAAACTTCCTGTGATGCAGCATCCCCCCAGAGCCCCCCTTTTACTTACCTGAACCTGGTCTTTCCAGCGACGGGGATGAGCACACCAGCTCTAGCCTGTGTCTCGGGTCCTGATTGGATAGATTGATAGTAGCGCAGCAATTGGCACCTTCTGCTGTCAATCAAATCCAATGATGCGGGGGGCGGGGCCGAGTCCTGCTGTCTGTGTCAATAGAGCCCCGAGGGAGAGTGGCTCTCCAACGGGGCACTCGAGAAGAGAAGGAGCCAGGAGCACCACTGTTAGACCCCAGAAGAGGAGGATCGAGGCTACTCTGTGCAAAACCAAATGCACAGAGGAGGTAAGTATAACAGGTTTTTGGGGGGGGGTTTTTAGACCTTTTTTAGGCACTTTTGGGCTAAAAATAGCGCCCAAAAAACGCCTCCCCTGCAGCCCCAGTGTGAGAGCCGGAAGTGTTTTCACACTGGAGCGGTGTGCTTGCAGGACGTTAGAAAAAGTCCTGCAAGCAGCATCTTTGGAACGGTGAAGGAGCAGTGTATACACTGTTCCTCCACTGCCCCTGCCATTGAAATCAATGGGCAGCACTTCAGCGCTTTGCGGGTGCATTTAACCCTTTATTCGGCCGCTAGCCCCAGTGTGAAAGCAGTCTTAAACCGAACCTTTAGATATCCTTTAACCTTCCTAGCGGTATTCCCGAGTCTGGCTCGGGGTTAAATTTCAGCACCAAAAGCGGTAACCCCGAGCCAGACTCGGCTGCGTCGCAGTGATCCAGGCAGGAGTTACTTACCTTGTCCCCTGGATCCTGCGATGCCTCCCCGCTGTGTGATCGAGCCGTCATCTCGCTCGATTCACACACTGCCGAATGCCGCCGAGCTCCGTTCCCTGCGACGTTACGACGCACGGGGACGGAGATCGGCGCCAAATTCAAAAAAGTTAAAACACAGTATGCATACAGTATACTGTAATCTTACAGATTACAGTACTGTATGTAATAATTACACACCCCCATTGTCCCTAGTGGTCTGCCCAGTGTCCTGCATGCACTTTTATATAATAAAAACTTTTCTTTCTGCCTAGAAACTGGAGATTGTCCATAGCAACCATAAAGTGTCCCTTTATGTCAAAAGTGGTTTTAGACCAGCTAGAAAACAGCGATAATAAATTAGAATCACTCGCAGAATTAAGCGATAGCGGTTTGTGGGGAAATTCGTCATCAAACACTGAAAAACACTTTTATTATATTATTATTTGTTATAATTATTTTATAGTTATTTATTTTATTATAATGTATAATTTTGTTTTTTGAACTTTATCATACCCGGGATGTCTACTAGACTCTGGTTTGGACAGATTTAAGTGAGTTATTCCTAAGAATTACAGGCCTACAATATAAAACGCCAAATTTCCATGCAGAATAATGGTACCGCTTTCAGCACCTAAAATCTGACAGAATCATACCGCCAGGGAGGTTAAGAAAAAACTGCAGCGGAACAGAACATATCGACCTCCAATATTGAGACTTGATTCCAAGACTGCTACCATAACCTGCAGGTGAAAACGCCCCAGATTGTAGGACCTAGCAGTATAAGGCCTGGTTCACACCTATGCCTTTTTTAGTGTGTTTTCAGTTTTGCAGAAACACACTACATTCCATATAACATGGTTTCCTATGGATGTAGTTCACATCTGTGCATTTTATGGAAAGTGCCAGGGACTTGTTCCTGGATTGTGGTTCCATAGACTTCAATGGATGAAAAGCATGTATTGAAAAATGCATCTGCAATATGCAAACTGCAAGCCTTAAAGAGGTCAATATGCATTTGAATGATCAGAAATCATATCCTGAATCCTCTTCATTCCAAAATACTCCCGATCATTGTTAACTATTCAAAAGCTGAAGCTCCAATTCATGAATTATCTTTTACTAAAATCATTTAAAACCACCATCCATAAAAAGCCTGCATAGACTCACGAGAAAACGGGAACACGGGCGGGCAGTGTGTGACCACTCTACGCTTAAGCTCCACCCATTGAATTTGATCCTTTGGGATGTGATAAGGGGCTAACATAACTGATTCCATTAAAAAAGGCACCAGAAGTCGGCCTCTCATTATGCACTGCGTTCTGGAACCAAGAAATGGAGCCGAATGAAGGAACTTTATAGCACATATCATTAATCACTTGCATAAATTGCCCTTAGATGAAAAAAAAAAGGGGTTTTCATAGAAGGCCTTCAAATAAAAAGGTTTATATCATGACCCTGTGTAAAGTTTTGAGGGTTAAACAAATATGGGAGGAAAGACAAATATGAAATTTTTATTTCTGCAGATCAGTGAAGAACCTACGGCCAAAGTATCACATAAATTCACATTTCAGATATCGGCCAAGGAACAAAAAGATGGTATTTTAATCTCAGATGATCTTACATAAGTTATCGTGATTATGTAGTAGACTTTATCGGATGCTCATTTTTACTTGTTTATATTCGCATTTCCAAACTGGGGTGCCGCGACCCTGTACAGTCTGATCTGAGAGTACTCAAATCAATTGATCAAACCCTGTATGGTCCCAATCTGAGAGCCTGTTTACAGACAGAAGAGACTTGGGGGGGGGGGGGTGTCACTACTTTTGTAGTAATGAGAGGGATGTGGTGGGATAAGCGATTTTGCATTAGAAGGGGGGATTTGGAGGCATAGGAACAGAATTTGTGCTAGAAGGGAAATGCTTTTTATTAAAGTTTTTTCAAGTCATATAATATACACAGTATGCATAGGTGACCGCTCCACCAAAAGATGCCGGTGTAACATTGAAGAAGCATGAGCAGATTTGCAATCTGAGTAAAATATACGTTCTGAAAAAGTGAATCCTATATCGGTTACATTAGTATCAGGCGCCTTTCACACGGCCGTCTGTTTTGCCACGGTTAAAAGCATGTAAATGTTCTGTGAAATTCAAGGCTCCATGCACTGCGATTAGCTGCATTTGTACATTGCGATTGCCTGCGTTTACGTGCGGTTACATGCGGCCGCGTTTAGCTGCGGTAGTCATTCCCATAGCAACACTTTTTATACCTACTGATTATGATGTGCTTCCTGTTGTTCTTTTTTTTTCTGACGTTGCTATCCGCAGTTGACACAAAAGACTGCGATTACCTGCGGTTATGTGCATACATCGCACCTGGACGCATTCAATTCTATTTTTTCTATTCGCACCAAACCGCATGTAACGAAATCGCAGCTAAACGCTGTGTGTGAATGGGGCCATAGGAAAGCATTTTGTGCTTTTAGCTGTGGTAGAAAACTAGAAAATCCGCAGCTAAAAGAACCATTCTATCCGTCCGTGTGAAAGGGGCCTAAAAGCTGTCATACATAGCATTACAAAAGCTCCCAGTAATAACATCATTGTTGGTGCTGAGTAGTATAATCAGAATTCACACAAACAAAAAAATGTAACATCTAACATTATAAAAACACAGTGGACCAACACCAGCAGATTCTGTAAGTAAAACAGAAGCAGAGGGGCGCCAGACTTAAACCTACGATAAACACTACACTAAGTCTGGCGCCCCTCTGCTTCTATTTTACTTACAGATTCCATTGCTTCACTCTAAAGGTGCTGATCTAACAACATTACAGACTATATGAACTACTCATTTGTGTTCATCAACACACACACACACCTATATGTGTGTATCTTAATCATTCCAGTTGCCATACAATTTTTTTTTTATCACTCAATCTAGCGCCACTGTCCATTATTGTGTCAACACAAGCAGATAACATGGCTCCCCAAATCATCACTGACTGTGGAAACTTCACACTGGACCTCATGGATTCTGTGCCTCTCCACTCTTCCTCCAGACTCTGGGACCTTATCTTCCAAATGAAATGCAACATTTGCCACAGTCCATGATGATTTGGGGAGTCGTGTCATCTCCTGGTGTTGGTCCACTGTGTTCTATCAAGTCCAAAGTCAGCGCAGCCATCTACCAGGTATATCTAGAGCACTTCATGCTTCCCTCTGCTGACCAGCTTTATGAAGATGCTGATTTCATTTTCCAGCAGGACTTGGCACCTGCCCACACTGCCAAAAGCATCAATATCTGGTTTAATTATCATGGTATTACTGTGCTTAATTGACCAGCAATCTTGCCTGGACTGAACGCCATAATCTGTGGGGTATTGTCAAGAGGAAGATGAGAGACACCAGACTCAACAATGCAGATGAGCTGAAAGCTGCTATCAAAGCAACCTGGGCTTCCATAACACCACAGCAGTGCCACAAGCTGATGCCATGCCGCATTGATGCAGTAATTCATGCAAAGGGAGCCCCGACTCAAGTATTAAGTGCATACTATACTGTACATGGACATACCTTTCAGTAAGCCAACATTTCTGTATTAAAAATCCTTTTTTCAATTGGTCTTATGTAATATAAAAAAATTCTGGGATACTGAATTTTGGGTTTTCACTAGCTGTAAGCCATAATCATCAAAATTAAAAGAAATAAATGCTTGAAATGTATCACTCTGTGTGTAATGCAGCCCTCAAATTTTCCACTCGCATCATGCGAGTGGAAAATGGGGGCTGGCGAGGGTGGGCTGCCTGGGAGCGGGGGGAGGGGCGAGCACAGCCGGCAGCGGAGGGGAAGAGAGAGGAGAGCAGGCGGATGGATGATCAGAGTGCCAAGGAACATCACAGCTTTCATTTCAATTGCCGTGTGCTTCCTGCACTCGCTGTCACATACAGCCCCTCCTCCTTGTCCGGGGACTTTGATAGACCCGTCCCATCCCGGGACGTCTGACGTATATCACAGTTCCCCGGCCAGGAGGTGGAGCTGTATGTGACGGCGAGCGGCGGGAACACACAGCAATTGAAATTTAAGCTGTGATGTTCCTCTGCGCTCTGATCATCCGGCCGGCAATTCCTCTCCTCTGTTCCCCTGCAGAGGTAAACTGCATTGGTGGACACAGGCTGCATTGATGGACACAGGTAGGCTGCATTGATGAACACTGGCAGGCTGCATTGATGGACACCGGTGAGGCTACATTGATGGACACAATTGAGGCTGCATTGATGGACACAGGTGAGGCTGCACTGATGGGCATGGATAAAGTTGTTGTTAATATTTATTTTTATAAATCACTTAAGTGTCATTTCATGAGATAATTTATGAGGGCGTGTTTAGGGGCGGGGCAGGGTAGGGGTTTGGTGGGGCAACTGGTGGCGAGTAACCCTTGAGGCCTGGCTAGTAGCTCAGGACTTTAAGTTTTGAGCCCTGGTGTAACACATCTATATAAAATATGAGTTTCACTCTTTGATTGAATTACTGAAATAAATGAATTTTTTTATGATACTCTAATTTTATGAGATGCACCTGTAGATCAGATTTGCCAGTGCTCCTTGGTACCGGGTAAAGTCTGGATTATCTCTCCTATGCCAAAGGAATTTTTTTAATGGGGACTGATAAGATCTATGCACTATAAATAATTGTGGGCGACCTGCTCCAAAATGTTAGACCAAATATCCTCTGACAAAGTGCCGATGATATTTTTCCCACCCTACCCTCCCCAGGATAGGAAGATCTAATAAAAGCAGTCAGAAGTGATACATTAAGTCTAGATATGAGATACTTTTTATCCATCAGCTCAGCTAAAAGGTCGATTAGGGGGGTTGTGCTCAGGGATAATGTTGTTGTTTTGACCTGGGACGTCAGTGCAAGTATCGATAAAAACTATGAGTTGTAATCTGATATTTTGCCTGTATGGTTTGAAACAGTTTGAGAAAATCTTAGGAAAATAACTGATAAATGTACTTAAAGTGGTTGTTAACCCACTTCTATTACATCATCCCATCCTCTCTGCACCATTATCAGAAGCTTCCCTGTGCCTGTGTTCGATAAAAAAAAACTGCACGATTCTACCTGTATGAGCTCCGCTCCGGGCGCTCAGCTGATTTCTCTCCCCTGTTCTGTCTCCGGCTCATAGCTTCAGTGGGCAAGGGCAAGCCCTCCTGCTGACGTCAGCCGGGGAGGAGATGGAGAGAGGAGACACACAGCGCTGAGCCGCCTACAATTAGCTGAGCGCCCGGAGCTCATACAGGTAGAATCGTGCAGTTTTTTTTTTACAGAACACAGGCACAGGAAAGCTTCTGATAATGGTGCAGAGAGGATGGGATAATGTAATAGAAGATATGAGAGCACATAGAGCAGCAGGTCCCTGATGCATACAAGAGTTAATTTATACTGTTATAAAGGTGTGCTGAGAATTCACACTGAGCTGCACAAGAAATTAGGATCAGAGGGGTGAAAAAAAAACAGCTTTTTTGGTTAATTATAGCATACACCTTGTGTATGTTGTCAGGCAGGACTTCTACCGTTAAATTAAATATCTGGCAGTGCCTACCATACATTGCAGACTGCTCTTATCAGTGTTCCTTGTTACTTCAAGAAATGTGCTTACAAACTATACCTGTTTTAACAAAATGGAGCAAAAATTATCTTTGTGACTGGAACTCTTTTTAACTAGCTACGAACCAGCTGCCGCAGTTGTACCGTAGCAGGTTGGCTCCCCTGCGCGAATCACTGTTGTGATTTGTGGGCGCACACGTGTGCCCATTCGCTAGCAAAAGGGGAACCAGCGAATCCGGCGGACTCGATGTCCACCGGCCACCCGCGATCGCTCCAGAGACAGGCAGAATGGGGATCTGTCAGTGTAAACATACAGATCCCCATTCTGTCAGGGGAGTAGAGTGAGATCTGCTGTCCCTAGTGATTAGGAACAGCGATCTCTCTCCTACTCCAGTTAGCCCATCCCCAATACAATTAGAAACACCTCCCTAGGGAACACTTAACCCCTTGAGCGCCTAGTGTTAACCCCTTCCATGCCAGTGCCATTAATACAGTAATCAGTGGCTATTTTTAGCTCTGATCGCTGTATAAATGTCAATGGTCCTAAAAAGGTGTCAAAAGTGTCCGATCTGTCCGCTGCAATGTTGCAGTCCCACTAAAAATCGCAGATCACTGCCATTACTAGTAAAAAATAATAATAATAATTCCATAAATATATCCCCTATTTTGGAGACGCGATAACTTTTGCGCAAACCAATCAATATACGCTTATTGCGATTTTTTAACCAAAAAGTAACTGAATACATATTGGCCTAAACTGAGGAAGAAATTCGTTTTTTTACTTTTTTTGTGATATTTATTATAGCAAAAAGTAAAAAATTTATTTTTTTTCAAAATTGTCGGGTTTTTTTTTTTGTTTATACACCCTGTTCCAAATTATTATGCCAATGATATTTTTCTCATTTACCTAAATAATTGATGTAAACAACAGTCAGCATAATTCTCATGTTATCAACTATTAAGAGTACAATTCAAATTTTATTGAACAAACCTCCTAATGATAACAGTTTTTTTTTTTTTAAATAAAAAACTTACAATGCACTGTTCCAAATTATTACCCACAGGAAGTTTCAAAACACTTTATAGGTTGTAAAGAACTGAAAATTGTCATTTGTTGTGTTTGCAGCATATTTACTGAAATCAAAAGCTATTTCAATCAAACTTTGAACAACATTTTAACTTTTTGAACATTTTAACAGGTCACGTTACATTTTAACATAGGACCCCTTATTTGATAGCAGCTTCACAAGTCTTGCATTCATTGAACGTGTGAGTTTTTGGACAGTTTCTGCTTGAATTTGTTTGCAAGATGTCAGAATAGCCTTCCAGAGCTGCTGTTTGGATGTAAACTGCCTCCCACCCTCATAGATCTTTTGCTTGAGGATGCTCCAAAGGTTCTCAATAGGATTGAGGTCAGGGGAGGATGGAGGCCACACCATGACTTTCTCTCCTTTTATCCCCATAGCAGCCATTGATGCAGAGGTATTCTTTGCAGAATGAGATGGTGCATTGTCATGCATAAAGGTGATTTTATCACGGAAAGCATAGTTCTTCCTTCTGTACCAGGGAAGAAAGTGGTCAGTCAGGAACTCCACATACTTTGCAGAGGTCATCTGTACACCTTCGGGGACCCTAAAGGGACCGACCAGCCCTCTTCCCATGATTCTGGCACAAAACATGACTCCACTACCGCCTTGCTGACGTCGCAGCCTTGTTGGAACAGGGTGGCCGTCCACCAACCATCCACTACTCCATCCATCTGGACCATCCAGGGTTGCACGGCACTCATCGGTGAACAGGGCTGTTTGAAAATTAGTCTTCATGTATTTTTCTGCCCAATGCAGCTGTTTCTGCTTGTGAGCATTGGTTAGTGGTGGCCAAATGGAAGGTTTATGCACAGTTGCAAGACTCTGGAAGACTCTACACCTTGATGTCCGTGGGACTCCAGAGGCACCAGCAGCTTCAAATAGCTGTTTGCTGCTATGTAATGGTGTTTTAGCAGCTGCTCTCTTGATCCGATGCATGAATCCGGAAGAAATCTTCCGCAATGTGCCTTTATCTGCACGAAACCTGTCTGTGCTCTGAATCAGCCACAAATCTCTTAATAGTGCGATGATCACGCTTACATTTTCGTGAAATATCTGTTTTCATACCTCGTCCAAGACATTGAACTATTTCACTCTTTTCGGCAGGAGAGAGATCCCTTTTCTTCCCCATATTGCTTGAAAATGGTGCTCTGCTTAATAATGTAAAACACCCTTCTTTAGTAGTTTTTCCTTTAATTGGGCTCACCTGGCAATCTAATTATCACAGGTGTCCGAGATTGTTTTCAGTGATCAAAAGAGCCCTGAGGCCGGGTTCACACTGGGGCGACAAACGCTCCGACATTGGGAGCTCATGTCGCATGACGTGTGAAAATCAATGTTTCCCTATGGGAGCCGTCCTAACTGGTCCGACACATGTCGGTCCGACTTTGAAAATGCTCCCTGTACTACTTTGGTCTGACTTTGATCCGACTTCATCCCATTGACTATCATTGAAGTCGGATCAAAGTCGGACCGCAGTCTTGCATGATCCGACTTTGGCATGCGACTTGTGCTCTGCTGCTCTTGAGGGGGAACTCCAGGCCAAATTTTAAATAAAAAACCGGCATGGGTTCCCCTCCAAGGGCGTACCAGGCCCTTGGGTCTGGTATGGATTTTAAGGGGAACCCCTACGCCGAAAAAACGGCGTGGGGGTTTCCCCAAAATCCACACCTGACCCTTATCTGAGCACGCAACCTGGCAGGCCGCAGGGGAAGAGGGGGGAAGAGAGGGCGGCCCCCCTCCCTCCTGAACCGTACCAGGCCGCATGCCCTCTACATGGGGGGTTTGGTGCTTTGGGGCAGGGGGGCGACCTGCGGCCCCCCACCCCAAAGCACCCTGCCCCCATGTTGATGAGGACAGGGCCTCTTCCCGACAACCCTGGCCGTTGGTTGTCGGGGTCTGCGGGCGGGGGGCTTATCGGAATCCGGGAGCCCCCCTTTAATAAGGGGGCCCCCAGATCCCGGCCCCCCACCCTATGTGAATGCGTATGGGGTACATTGTACCCCTACCCATTCACCTGGTGGAAAAAAATGGCAATAAAAAACCACGGCTTTTTAAAGCAATTCATTGCACAGCTCCGGGGGTCTTCTTCCGACTTCGGGGGTCTCTTCCGTCTTCGGGGGTCTCCGGTGTCGTCTCCGCGCTCTCCGGTTCTTCCTTCCTTCTGCCGGGCCTCCGCTATCATCTTCCAGCTCTTTTGCTAGCGGGGCCCGGTCTTCTCCGTCGCCTTCTTCCCTCGCTCTCCTGTTCTTTCTTTCTTCCTTCTGCCGGCCCCTCCACTATCATCTTCCAGCTCTTTTGCTAGTGGAGGGCCCGGTCTTCCCGTCGCCGTCGGCGTCTTCTTCCCTCTTCTTCTTCTCGATGTTGACACGTCGCTTCCTCCCACTGTAATGCTTGGCTGTTCGCTCCGCAGCGATTTATATAGGCTTCTCATGACATCACAGTCACATGCTCCCATGACGTCACAGTCACATGCTCCGGGGCCACCCGGAGCATGTGACTGTGACGTCATGAGAAGCCTATATAAATCGCTGCGGAGCGAACAGCCAAGCATTACAGCGGGAGGAAGCGACGTGTCAACATCGAGAAGGAGAAGAGGGAAGAAGACACCGACGGCGACGGGAAGACCGGGCCCTCCACTAGCAAAAGAGCTGGAAGAAGATAGTGAAGGGGCCGGCAGAAGGAAGAAAGAAAGAACTGGAGAGCGAGGGAAGAAGGCGACTCCCGGATTATTAAAGGGGGCTCCCGGATTCCGATAAGCCCCCCGCCCGCAGACCCCGACAACCAACGGCCAGGGTTGTCGGGAAGAGGCCCTGTCCTCATCAACATGGGGGCAGGGTGCTTTGGGGTGGGGGGGCCGCAGGTCGCCCCCCTGCCCCAAAGCACCAACCCCCCATGTTGAGGGCATGCAGCCTGGTACGGTTCAAGAGGGAGGGGGGCCGCTCTCTCGTCCCCCCCTCTTCCCCTGCGGCCTGCCAGGTTGCGTGCTCGGATAAGGGTCTGGTGTGGATTTTTGGGGAACCCCCATGCCGTTTTTTCGGCGTAGGGGTTCCCCTTAAAATCCATACCAGACCTAAGGGCCTGGTATGCTCTTGGAGGGGGAACCCATGCCGGTTTTTTTTTTTAAATTTGGTGTGGAGTTCCCCCTCAAGATTCATACCAAACACAGTGCCTTGTATTGGTGGGGATCCAAGTCAGATCCCCGTTCATTGAAAGTCGGACATATGTCGGCTTCATGTCGCAGGGCAAAGTCGGATCCAAAGAAGGACGGCTGTCGTGTCGCACAAATGTGAACCCGGCCTGAGACACAATGCCATCCATGAGTTAAACTGAAAAACTAAATATTTAATCTTTGTGACACTGAAATATCATTGGCATAATAATTTGGAACAGGGTGTAGTGCAAAAAAATAAAACCGCAGAGGAGATCAAATACCACCAAAAGAAAGCTCTATTTGTGGGGAAAAAAAGGACAGAAATTTTATTTGGGTACAGCGTTGCACGAACGCGCAATTGTCAGTTAAAGCGATGCAATGCCGTATCGCAAAAAACGGCCTGGTCATTCAGGGGGCAATGCTTCTGGTCCTTAAGTGGTTAAACACAACCTCACTTTTAGTGACTTAATAAGCGGAACAGCAGAGATAGCATATACTATGAGGCCCATGATCTCGGAAAGACTCAGCGTAGTCCGTTAACAGGATGCTTTTCTTCTTTCCTATTCACATATTTGTTATACTGTGCAAGGCTTTTATGAGTTTTGTTAGGTGTTAATAATATTGAGAAGCTTTGGGTCCTCGATTCAGTTTTTCCATTGAGATCTAGAGGAGTTTAGTGGCACCTCTGCTACTACACAGTTTTTAAATAGTTCATGCGAGGCCCATTACATAAAACATGATTGTTAATATGTTACTAGGGTTTGCAGAAATCATCTGAAGAAAGTTAATGAACAAAATGTTTTTTAAAAGGAATTTGTTTACTTCTTTAAAAAAAAAAAATGGAAAAAAGGAGGTTCTAGCTTGATCATAATGGATGCGTGATAAAACAAAAGTGAGTGATTGTAGGTGGTCAGGGAGTCAGAAACTACTGTCTATACTCCATGAAACTAAAAACCCTTTCACACTGGCAGCGCCCGGGCATTGGTGGTAAAGCCCCGCTAGTTTTCGCAGCGCTTTTCGGGTGCTATCGGTGCGATTTTAACCCCTGCTAGCGGCCGAATAAAGGGTTAAAAGCGCCCGCAAAGCGCCGCTGCTGAGGTGCTTTGCAGGCGCTTTAGCGCCGCTGCCCATTGATTTCAATGGGCAGGGGCGCTTTAGGAGTGGCGTATACACTACTCCTAAAGCGCTGCAAAGAAGCTGCTTGCAGGACTTTTTTGGACGTCCTGCCAGCGCAGCGCCCCAGTGTGAAAGCACTCAGGCTTTCACACTTGAATTGCAGATGAGGCTTTTTTCAGGTGCTTTACAGGCCCTATTTTTAGCGCTAAAGCGTCTGAAAAACGCCTCCAGTGTGAAAGGGCTCTAAAAGTAAATACCCACTTTCTTACCAGAGATTCAAAGCAGTCCACTTCCAGATCCAACAATTCCCTAATTCTTATGGCTCAGGGAGTGCAAAAATGAGAGGCAATGATTGGCAGGAAGTAGCAGGAAATCAGGGGGCCTCCTGGAGCGCATTTTACCCCATGTAAAATGTGGGTCTTATTTTTAACTCTTACAGAACAAAGGGCAACAGCCAGGGTAGGCAAACCTAACATTAGTTTCTGACTTTAGGTGCACTTTAAAGGGCGCTTAGATTTCACAGGCACCTAAATATCCAGGCACGATCTGAAGGCACTAGTCTGTCTGCATACGTAAATGTTAATGCTATGCAGCTGGATGTTTTGGACTATTGTCATTTTATTGTCATACAATTTTAGGTCTCTGAGATACCCTTAAAAACCAGGCAGCAAATAAATTCAGTAAGTGAACTATTACTGTTATCCAGTAAACAATGCAGGTATACTAAAGTCAGAAAATCCACTCAGTTTACCCTAAAATACAAAAGTTTAAACTTCTCTCTTGCAGTGAGGCTGCAGAGGCGACTCTAGGCTTTGTGAGGCCTTAGGCAAAACTTAGGCATTAGGCCCCACTCATGCACATAATGGGAAAAATAATTCAAGCGATAAAAATTAACTGTATAAATTGCATATATTAAGAGCCTTAAATCTTCCCCATATATCCAGGAAAGAGACATGCCCCATATATCCAGCAAAGAGACATCCCCATATATTTAGACAAGAGACACGCCCCATATATCTAGCAAGGAGGCATGCCCCAAAGATCCAGCAAAGAGGCATCCCCTGTAAATTTATTGAAGAGACATCCCCATATATTTAGAAAAGAGACATGCCCCATATATCCAGCAAAGAGACAGGCCCTATATATCCAGCATGGAGACATGCCCCTATATATCCAGCACGGAGACATCCCCCATATATTTATCAAAGAGATATTCCCCATATATTCAGCAAGGAAACATGCCCCATATATACAGAAAGGAGACATGCCCTATATATTCAGCAGAGAGATGTGCACCATATATCGAGCAAAAAGACATGCCACATATATCCAGCAAAGAGACTTCCCCATATATCCAGCTAACAGACAA
This sequence comes from Rana muscosa, assembly GCA_029206835.1. Classification (NCBI taxonomy): domain Eukaryota; kingdom Metazoa; phylum Chordata; class Amphibia; order Anura; family Ranidae; genus Rana; species Rana muscosa. Next base: position 1,011,180,377 of record CM055116.1, on the reverse strand, counting down.
ACCAATCCAGCTAAGAGACAGTCCAATCCACAGTCCAATCCAGCTCAGAGACAGCCCAATCCTGCTAAGAGACAGTCCCAGCTAAGAGACAGTCCAATCCAGCTAAGAGAAAGTCCAATCCACTTGTCCAATCCAGATAAGAGACAGTTCAATCCAGCTAAGAGACAGCCCAATCCAGCTAAGAGACAGTCCAATCCAGCTAAGGGACAGCCCAATCCAGCTAAGAGACAGTCCAATCCAGCTAAGAGACAGTCCAATCCAGTTAAGAGACAGTCCAATCCTGCTAATGCCTCGTACACACGATTAGTTTTCCCGACAAGAAAAGTGTGATGTGAGCTTTTTGTCAGGAATTCCGACTGTGTGTATGCTCCATCACACTTTTTCTGTCAGAATTCCTGCCAAGAAAAGATTGAGAGCAGGTTCTCTATTTTCGTGACAGGAAAAATTCCTATCGGGAATCGCGCTCGTCTGTATGCAATTACGACGCACAAAAAAACACACATGCTCAGAATCAAGCAGATTATCGGAATTTCAGGCAAGATTTGTGTGACCGTGTGTATGCAACACAAGTTTGAGCAGTTTTCCTGCTGAAAAAAAAACACGGTTTTCCTGTCGGAAAAAATGATCATGTGTACGAGGCATAAAGCCTCGTACACATGGTCGGACTTCCATCTGACTTTTCCGTGGTTTTTTGTCCGAACGGAGTTGGTCGGGAACACCCATAGCATACACACGCTCTGACTTTTCTGCAAACTTTCCCAAAACTTTTTCCAACATCATGTGGTTTTTCTGCTCTTTTCTGCTCTTTACCGCCACTCTTTGGTCAACTTCTGCTATTGGTGGTTGATTGTAACATTATTTGTTTTGTCCATCGGACAAAAGTCCGATGGTTTTCTGTACACGCGGTCAGACTTTGCTCCATCGGACTTTTGTTGGGCAAAAGTTTGTCCGTTTGCAGACCCAACATTTGTCCGATGAAAAAATAAAAAAGGAAAAAAGTTTGTCCGATGGAGCGTACACACGGTCGGGTTATTGGTCCAACTTGCTCAAAATGAAGTTTGTTGGCCAAAAGTCCGACTGTGTGTACGGGGCTTAAGAGGCACTCCAATCCAGCCTTAAGCCCCATACACACGGTCAGACTTCCATCAGACTTTTCCTTGGATTTTTGTCCAAACAGAGTTGGCCGGACACACCCATAGCATACACACCACAGGACTTTTCTGCAAACTTTCCCAAAACTTTTTGCAACATCACATGGTTTTTCTGCTCTTTACCGCCACCCTTTGGTCAACTTCTGCTATTGTTGGTTGATTTTAACATTAGTTGTTTTGTCCATCGGACAAAAGTCCTATGGTTTTCTGTACACACAGTAGGACTTTGCTCCATAGGACTTTTGTTGGGCAAAAGTTTGTCCGTTTGCAGACCCAACTTTTGTCCGATGAAAACAAAACCAAACCCAAAAAAGTTTGTCTGATGGAGCGTACACACGGTCGGATTGTTGGTCCAACTTGCTTAAAACGAAGTTTGTTGGGCAAAAGTCCGACCGTGTGTACAGGGCTTTAGTTTGTAGATTCTAAAACTTTTACACAGACTAAATAATATTTACTGATTTGGGTTATTTTTACCAAAGAAATGTAGCAGACTATATTTTGGCCTAAACTTATGAAGAAAGATTTTTTATTTTCCAAATTTTATATCAGAAATAAAGAAAAATGCATTAAAAAAATGGTCTTTTTTGTTTATATAGCAATCAATTAAAAACCCAGTGGTGATTAAATACCACCAAAAGTAAGCTCTATCTGTCTAAAACAAAATGATAAAAATGTCTTTTGGGTACAGTGTTGCATTGTCATTCAAGTGTGACAGCACTGAAAGCTGAAAATTGGCCTGGGCAGGAAGGGGGGTAAATGTGTTGGTTATTGAAGTTGTTAATGTGAGTTGTATAATATTTTAATAATTAAGTTCATATACTATCCTTGGTTCACCCAGACCAGACGGGGTTCATGCCAGGGAAAAATACAGCGATGAATATTAGGAGACTGTTCATGAATATTCAAGCCCAGCACGATAATACAGGATCTAGAGTGGTGGTGGCCCTTGACACGGCCAAGGCCTTTGACTCGGTTGAGTGGTCGTACCTATGGGAATGCCTGCCATGTTATGGCTTTGGCCCGCGCTTTATTAGATGGGTGCAGCTCCTCTACCAGACTCCTAAGGCTCGGGTCTTTGTTAATGGATGGCTTTCTGAAAAATTCACCCTGGAGAGAGGTACGAGGCAGGGATGTCCTCTGTCCCCGTTACTTTACGCACTGGCTGCCGAGCCCTTGGCAATAGCTATAAGGGCGAGTCCAGATGTGGTGGGCCTGAGACGGGGGGACTCTTGGGAAAAGATAGGTCTATATGCTGACGATACGGTATTATACTTAGCTGACCAGGGCCCCTCGCTACAAGCCGCATTGACCATCATAGAAAAAATGGGTAACTACTCAGGCCTACGAATTAATTGGGACAAATCACAGATTCTCCCACTGGACCACTTCCCCCCACCTGAATTGGTCCCGGACCTTCCCTTAAAGAGAGTGGCAGAGATCAAGTATCTGGGGGTAAAAGTTACCAGGCACCTGGGAGATTATGTGGGTAAAAATGTAGAGCCACTGTTTGCCATCCTTAAGTCCAAGACCCAGACCTGGTTGAGACTGCCCCTAGGGGTGATAGGTAGAATCAACTTGGTGAAAATGATTTTGCTGCCCAAAATTGTATATATGGTATGGCATGCCCCATTGTACATCCAGCTGAAGGTGTTTAAGCAGATGGAGGCTATTTTGAACTCCTTTGTATGGGGTACCAGTAGGCACAAACTGGCATGGCATATTCTTAAGAATCCCACTCAGGAGGGAGGATGCTCCCTTCCTGATTTATAAGATTACTATGTAGCGGCGCAACTTGCCCACCTCTACTATTTCAACACATCTGAGTCTCAGAGATATAGATCTCTGGTGTGTAATGCACCTGAGAGCCAATTTCATACACCTATACAGGCGATATTCCGCAAGGATCGAGGCCACCGCAAAACTCTACATGATAAAACAGACATGCTATCACACCACCAGAAAATATGGGACATAGCCCTCAAAAAACAGAATAGACAACATATCCACTCACACTCCCCGCTGTGGTTAAATGACCATTTGCCTGAGTTGAAAATGGTGCCAGACCCGCAGCTCTGGGCGAGGTATGGCATACTATATCTATCTCAGGTCGTGACGGAGACTGGACCTAAATCCTTTCATGTCCTTAAAGAAGAGTTTTCTCTTCCACATAAGTTCCTGTTTAGATATCTCCAGCTCAGGCACGCGGTTAGAGCACAGATGTCCTCCCTCACGGTAACTCTGGACACCCCACCTGTTCTAAACGTAATTTTCGGAGCAGATTCGACCAAACTGATATCTAACCCAGGGCCGGCCCTACCATGGGACCCGATGGTACCACGGTCCCAGGCGGCACTTTCAGGGGAGCGGCAAATCAGTGTTCAAACTGCTGCCTAAAAATCTCTCTGCGTTTTGAGCCAAGCTCAGCAAGGGGCAGCGGCGGGTGTCCTGTGATTGGCCGAGCAGGTTATGTGGGAGGGACGGACAGCAGACGTGAGGCTTGTGATTCGCCTGGAGGAGCGGAGGAGCTGGACTGTGGGTAATCGCGCCAGCCCTGCATGCTCCTGGAGTCCTAACTAGCGCTGTGTGTCACAGGAGACCTGAGGTCTGTCTCTCTCATCTCCCTGTCAGCTGCCCGCGGCCCCCCCCTCTCTCTATCAGCCGCCCCCCCCTCCTTAGGTCTGTCTCTCTCATCTCCCTGTCAGCTGCCCGCGGCCCCCCCTCTCTCTATCAGCCGCCCCCCCCCCCTCCTTAGGTCTGTCTCTCTCATCTCCCTGTCAGCTGCCCGCGGCCCCCCCTCTCTCTATCAGCCGCCCCCCCCCTCCTTAGGTCTGTCTCTCATCTCCCTGTCAGCTGCCCACGGCCCCCCCTCTCTCTATCAGCCGCCCCCCCCCCCTCCTTAGGTCTGTCTCTCTCATCTCCCTGTCAGCTGCCCGCGGCCCCCCCTCTCTCTATCAGCCGCCCCCCCCCCCCTCCTTAGGTCTGTCTCTCTCATCTCCCTGTCAGCTGCCCGCGGCCCCCCCTCTCTCTATTAGCCGCCCCCCCTCCTTAGGTCTGTCTCTCTCATCTCCCTGTCAGCTGCCCGCGGCCCCCCCCTCTCTCTATCAGCCGCCCCCCCCTCCTTAGGTCTGTCTCTCATCTCCCTGTCAGCTGCCCGCGGCCCCCCCTCTCTCTATCAGCCGCCCCCCCCCCCTCCTTAGGTCTGTCTCTCTCATCTCCCTGTCAGCTGCCCGCGGCCCCCCCTCTCTCTATCAGCCCCCCCCCTCCTGAGGTCTGTCTCTCTCATCTCCCTGTCAGCTGCCCGCGGCCCCCCCTCTCTCTATCAGCCGCCCCCCCCTCCTGAGGTCTGTCTCTCTCATCTCCCTGTCAGCTGCCCGCGGCCACCCCTCTCTCTATCAGCCGCCCCCCCTCCTGAGGTCTGTCTCTCTCATCTCCCTGTCAGCTGCCCGCGGCCCCCCCCTCTCTCTATCAGCCGCCCCCCCCTCCTTAGGTCTGTCTCTCATCTCCCTGTCAGCTGCCCGCGGCCCTCCCTCTCTTTATCAGCCGCCCCCCCCTCCTTAGGTCTGTCTCTCATCTCCCTGTCAGCTGCCCGCGGCCCCCCCTCTCTATCAGCCGCCCCCCCTCCTTAGGTCTGTTTCTCTCATCTCCCTGTCAGCTGCCCACGGCCCCCCCTCTCTCTATCAGCCGCCCCCCCTCCTGAGGTCTGTCTCTCATCTCCCTGTCAGCTGCCCGCGGCCCCCCCTCTCTCTATCAGCCGCCCCCCCTTTTGAGGTCTGTCTCTCTCATCTCCCTGTCAGCCGCCCACTGCCCCCCCTCCTCTCTATCAGCCGCCCCCCCTCCTTAGGTCTGTCTCTCTCATCTCCCTGTCAGCTGCCCATGGCCCCCCCTCCTCTCTATCAGCCACCCCCCCTCCTGAGGTCTGTCTCTCTCATCTCCCTGTCAGCTGCCCGCGGCCCCCCTCTCTCTATCAGCCGCCCCCCCTTTTGAGGTCTGTCTCTCTCATCTCCCTGTCAGCCGCCCACTGCCCCCCTCCTCTCTATCAGCCGCCCCCCCTCCTTAGGTCTGTCTCTCTCATCTCCCTGTCAGCTGCCCATGGCCCCCCTCCTCTCTATCAGCCACCCCCTCTTCTGAGGTCCGTCTCTCTCATCTGCTCTGTCAGCCGCCCCCCCTTCCTCTCTATCAGCCCCCCTTCCTCTCTATCAGCCACCCCCCCTCCTCTCTATCAGCCGCTCCCTCCTGAGGTCCGTCTCTCTCATCTGCCCTGTCAGCCACCCGCGGCCCCCCTCCTCTCTATCAGCCACCCCCCTCCTCGCCCCCCCTCCTGAGGTCCGTCTCTCTCATCTGCTCTGTCAGCTGCCCCCCCTCCTCTCTATCAGCCCCCTTTCCTCTCTATCAGCCGCCCCCCTCTTCCTCTCTATCAGCCGCCCCCCTCTTCCTCTCTATCAGCCGCCCCCCTCCTCCTCTCTGTCAGACCCCCCTCCTCCTCTCTGTCAGACCCCCCTCCTCCTCTCTGTCAGACCCCCCTCCTCCTCTCTGTCAGACCCCCTCCTCCTCTCTGTCAGACGTGTGGCAGGTGATGTAATGGCAAGGGACAATCCGCTACGTGTGGCAGGTGATGTTGTGGCAAGTGACATTCTGCAATGTGTGGCATCGTGGCAAGTGACCAGCCGCAATTTGTGGCAGATGGCATTGTGGCAAGTGACAATTCGCAACAAGTGACAATCTGCATCTGGTGGCAGGTGACGCGGCAAGTGACACACTCGGGGCTCCTACTTATTCGGCATTATGGTGAGTTGAACTATTTTATTTTATATAACAATAGAAATAATGCACTTCAATCATTTTTTGCGATTCGGCACGGCATCGATTTAACTGACAATTGCGCGGTCGTGTGACGTTGTACCTAAACAAATAGAGCTTTCTTTTGGTGGTATTTGATAACTTCTGCGGTTTTTATTTTTTGTGCTATAAACAAAAATAGCGACAACTTTGAAAATTGTTTTTTATTTTAACTTTTGCTATAATAAACATCCAAAAAAAAAAAAATTTCTTCATCAGTTTAGGTCGATATGTATTCTTCTACATATGTTTGGTAAAAAAAAAACGCAATAAGTGTATATTGATTAGTTTGCACAAAAGTTATTGCGTCTACCAAATAGAGGATAGATTTATGGCATTTTTATTATTATTATATTTTTTTTTACTAGTAATGGCGGTGATCTGCGATTTTTAGCGAAACTGTGACATTGCGGTGGACAGATTGGACACTTGACACTTTTTTGGGACCAGTGATATTTATACAGCGATCTGTGCTATAAAAATGCACTGATTACTGTGTAAATGTCACTGTCAGGAAAGGGGTTAAATGTGTTCCCTGGGAGGTGTTTCTAACTGGGGGGATGGGGACTGACTGGAGGAGGAGAGAGATCTCTGTTCCTAATCACTAGGAACAGCAGATCTGTCTCTCCTCCCCTGTCAGAATGGGGATCTGTCTGTTTACATTGACAGATCCCCGTTCTGGCTCTATGGAGCGATCGCGGGTGGCCAGCTGACATCTCGGCCAACGGCCACGCACAGGTCCTTTTATACTCCTATATACATGTATAGAGCCATGACAGGTCCATTTTGGTTATCATGATATAAAATAATGAATATGGGGGCATTTTGGTGGGCGTGATTTTTCTTTTGGGGGGGGGGCAGCATTTCATTCTTGGTACCAGGCAGCACAATGTCTTGGGCCGGCACTGATCTAACCTATACTATACTCTCCGAGTGCACAGAGTGAGGGGGGTGTCACAGACGGCGAAAATAGCATGGGAACAGGACGTAGGACCTATTGAGAATTCAGATTGGGAGGAGGTACTGGAGGGGGTCAGGATGGCTTCTCCTAAATTATCGGATAGATTAACGCAACTGTATATAGTGCATCGTGCGTATCTAACGCCCCCGCAGCTAGTGAAGTTCCAACCTACGAGAAGCCCTTTATGCCCTAAGTGCTCGTTAACTCCTGGCACGTTTTATCACCTAGTGTGGAGTTGCCCACGGATGCAAACGTATTGGTTGCAGGTGATCCAGTTCCTTCATGATAACATGGGTTCCCCGGTGGGTCTGGACCCCAGGACGTGTCTCTTGGGATTTTTACCAGACGCAGGAATAGATAAATACCTAACCATATTCCTATCTGAAGCGCTATTCCTGGCTAGGAAAGCAGTTGCAAAAGCTTGGATGCAGGCACTACCCCCGACTTTACAAACCTGGAAAAAAGAAATTAATGCTGTTCTATCATATAGGAAGCTGATGTATATACACAGAGGATGCCCTCAGAAGTTCTCAAAAATTTGGGATAGATGGTTGGAGGATGGGGAGACATGCTCTGTGTAAAGGATGTATTAAAGGTTGAGGCAGATGAGACGGGCCTTTGGCTGACATGAGCGACAAGATTATACTTATGGTATACTGCCAATGTACATTTATGTGATTACCTCCCAGAATGTTCACCTGTGTACTGTACTCCAGATATCCTATGTAAGAGATTTACATGTATATATGTATAACATGTGTGCAACTCAATAAACATGCCTTTTTGGTTAAAAAATAATAATTAAGTTCATATTTAAGGTAATCTAGGAATAAAACTATTATATCCTTTATAAAATAAAATAAAATAAAATCCATTTATATTTGCAGAAAACCTAATATAGGGATTTCTAGTCTTAAGCCCTGTACACACGATCGGATTTCCTATGGATTTTAAACCGATGGATTTTTCCATCGGAAATCCGATGAAGCTGACTTCCATCAGTCTTGCCTACACACCATCAGTCAAAAAACCGACCGTCCCAAACGCGGTGACGTAAAACACTCCGATGAGCCGAGAAAAATGAAGTTCAATGCTTCTGAGCATGCGTCGACTTGATTCTGAGCATGCGTGGGTTTTTTATCCGATGGAGTTCCCCACAGACGATCGGAATTTGCTATCGGTTTTTTTATCCATCGGAAAAATTTAAAACAGGTTCTATTTTTTGACACCGATGGAAAAAAGACCGATGGGGCCCATACACGATCGGTTTGTCCGATGAAAAAAATCCATCGGACTGTTTTCATCGGAAAAACCTATCGTGTGTACACGGCTTTAGAGTGCCACCTGATGGACACGTTAACCCACTGACTGTACAAACGCCCCAATCAGAGGTGAGTAAATATTCCAAACTACAACCTTGGGGCTAATCCCTAGATAAGAGGATTTTGGGGGAAAAGGTGCTAATTAACAACAGATGCCGTTCCGTGTGCTTTTTTTCTGCACTAAAAATGCATGCAGTGTTTTCCATGTATTCCAATCAATGGCTCTAGTTCACACCAGTGCAGTCAGTTCCAGTCAGTTTCCGGTGCATAAACTGACCGGAAACTGACTGAAACTGACTGCATTGGTGTGAACTAGAGCCATTGGAATACATGGAATACATGGAAAACACTGCATGCATTCTTAGTGCAGAAAAAAAACACAGGGAACTGCATCTGGTGTGAACTGGCACACAACGTAGAAGCTCAGAGAGAAAATGGGGATCGCATCTTGACCATCATCCTCTCTGTGGACTTTAATAGGATCTTCATCTTGAGGTGCATCTTAAATCACCATTTTGAATCACCATCACCATAGAGCATCACACTCCCCCTCAGGAAGAAAGATCAGCTTTCATCAGTACGCTCTTGTACAGCACGCGCTGAGCACGGTCTGTGATGCTCAATCGATTTCCCTGAAGATCCTACTAAGGTGTGGCTCTTAATTCAACACCAATCACTTTATGAGTAACGTATAATTTGATCATTACCTTGAAAAATCCCATCTTACTCCTGAATACAACTTACCTAGATATACAGTACTTCCTTATTTGTGTGCTAGATTTGCCACTTATGGTATCATAATCCCATAGGGAATAGGTAATCCCAATTCAAGCTGTAGCCTGTAGATAGACTGTAGATAGACTCAACTCCTTTATTCTGCTGCAGAGGAAGCAAAGGGGACAGTCTGATAAATGCGTACTTAGTCATCGGTTAGGTTAGTTAGATTATGGGTTTTCTGTACTTTGGTTGTAATAACTATGAGTGGACAGTAAATTATCCAATTTATCCTATAGGCATACAATTTTAGTCATATCAATTGGGGTTTTAGTTGTGGAATCTAAATTCTGTGTGTCTATGTCATACTAATAATGCTTTTGCTATACGTAATTGTTAGTGACTTAATTGTTAAATAAATCTTAATTTATATGGACAGCGTGGTTCAAATCCCAACCACGGTACTACCTGCCTGGAGTTTGCATGTTCTCCCTGTGCCTCTGTGGGTTTCCTCTGGGTACTCCAGTTTCCTTCCACACTCCGAAGACAGGCTGTAGGTAAATTAGCTCCTATCTAAAACTGACCCTAGTATGTGTATGTATGAATGTGAGTTAGGGATCTTAGATTGTAAGCTCCTTGAGGGCAAGTCTGATGTGAATTTACAGTATGTATGTCAAGTGCTGCGTAAATTTAATTTAATAAATAAGTAGTTTTTTTTTTTGCCTTATCCATGATTTCACACAACTTTAATGTGATTAAAAAATATCTGCATGGAGCACGAATTCAGGGAACAACTAATTTGGTCAGTGTAGTCATATTTAATAATTTATTTCAATTTAGAGGCACTGTCATATATCGATTGATTAAATAATGGATATAGATGACTTAATAATTTAACCTTCCTGACAAGTAGCAATCAATTTTTTTGGTCTAGTCAAGTTTTCCTAAGCCAGCTAGAGTTGGGGCCCAGTCTTTACAGTGGTGCACCTTAGTACAGTCCCAGTAAAGTCTGCATGCAGTAAATAATGCTGCTTGTTAAATAGCCAGTCCCTATGTACTCAGTCTCTGCTAGCAGCAACAGGTTAGTGACAGCAGTGTCCTCTCACTAGTCCAAGCAATACAAGAACAGGGGTCTCACTATTCAAACATTAGCTCAATTCTGGATCTGCCTGGAACATCTCTGGTCTTCAGCTCATGGCCACAGGCATGTATCAGGTTGATGTGAATGCAGGAGCAGCAATACGCACACATTGGTTTCCTCACAGCAAAGAGGAAATCCCTCTGTATTCAACCTGTGAAAATACAGGTCTCTCTTCCTTTATACCCAGCTTGCATTGAGAATTGTAGTACAATAGTTCATTAACTGCCATAGTAACGTTTCTTTTACAAACATCATATCCCATGATTTAATGTTGCCAACCATCTAGTCTCTTAAGCTCCTCTTGCCTGTCAGCTTCCTTTGGTGGATGGAGGCAAGCTATCATTGGAAGTCCATTGCAAGCACAGAGAGCACTGCAACACAGTGTCCTAAATGGCTCTTGGTCTCTAGCCAACCACCATGCTACATGTGTTTGGGGAAGTAAGTGCCAGAAGTTGTTGTAAAGACTCGGACTGCTCATATAGTGAGCCACGTTAATTGCCAAGATCTTCCCTAGACTGAGCCTGTGTTGTCAGTGTGTGACTGTGAACTGTGACTGTGGCAGGCAAGCTCTGCACTAGCAAGGGAGAGCTGGGCATATTCACAGCAGCCCCTTTGGGGGTAGGAGCTACAGGTGTCATGTCAGAGTTGTAAAGTTAGAGCTCATATACACAGACTTCAAATGCTGAATCACTGCTGAGATCTCTTGGAGCTCTGTAATGGGGTCAGAGCCAGAATGCAGAGTCAGACATGGCCAGACATAAGCTGTTGTGTACATTAGATGACAACACTTTTGTAGCCTATGTGACTTATTATACTCCTTCTGCCCTGTGTGTTGGAGCTCTCAGCAACATTGGAAATAGGAATGTGCATTAGGGGCCTGAAGAGAACATTGGCCTGTAGTCAAGCATCTGAAGTCCACTTTTAAAATTCTTGTATTAATGTCATCCTCCTAGAGCCATTGTATTCTACGTCCTGATGCAAAGCAGTGTTTTAGCATCGTTTAGAAAAAAAATGAAGTGCAGCCAAATAACAGAAGTTGAAAGCATTTTGTTTTGGTACATACGATATGTTCTAGAGATGCAGCCAGTGCTAGTTTCTGTTCCTGCCAAAGACATTTATTCAGAATCCAGCCGGAGATGTGTAGTTGGTGTGTACCTCTGTAAACAGAGCATGCTTAAAATCTATACTTGTACACCAGAAGCAGGAATAGAAAAGCAGCCTGGCATTTAAAAGCACCCTGCCCTACATCGGTGTGCCTCCATTAATCTGGTAGTGCGAAGTACCACCTGGCAAGGCTCATTTGATAAGCACAAATGTGCTTTATACAGTAAGTGTAAGTGACTGAAATAAAACTTTAGATATTTACATTTCAATGTATCCAGAAAAAATCTATCCTACAAAGAAGGTATTACTCCTTGCAAAAACAAGTTGCTCCTGATCTTTAGAAGAACTGTAATATTGTTATACAGTTTGCTGGTGTATTTCCAACACAATTCTTACTTGTATCTTGGTGTAATCTGTGTATTTCTTTCAGAGTTGTGCAGTATTTCAGTGTACAACTTTGACTCTGAGCAAGAGCTTCCTGTGATAAAGACTGGTCACTGCTGCTTTCCTGCCTTGTGCAGAGCGATTGGTCTTGGATCCGCCCCCTCCTGTAGTTTTCTGTAGGCAGCCTGTAGCGGGTGGACCTGCTGCACCCCTCCTACAGCTCTGCTTTTTGCACTGGCTATACTTCTACTATTACAAGGTTATAATTGGGCTTGCAAAAGCATTTGGCGCACAAAAAGTGGATTTATACTGTGTAGTTATAGAGGAATATATTTATATGAAAGTTTTTGTGCCCGAAGTTCAGCTTAAAAGTTTACCAAAAAGTACTTTTATGTAAATTCAGAATTTGTACTTAGATAACCATGTTTTCTCTACATAGTTTGGTTGAAATAAGTCCATCTAGTTCAACCAAATCAAAGGGGAAAAAAAAACGATACAATCCTATAAACATAATGCTAAACCCACAGATGATCCAAAAGAAGGCAAAAAAAAGTCCAGCAAAGCATGATCCAATTTGCTCCAGCAGGGGAAAGCATTCCTTCCTGATTTCCCAAGAGGCAATCGGATATTTCATGAATCAACTTTACCTATAAATGCTAGTATCCAGTTACATAATGTACATTTAGGAAAGAATCCAGGCCTTTTTAAAGCAATCTACTGAGCTGGCCAGAACCAGCACTTGAGGGAGTCTATTCCACATCTTCACAGCTCTTAGAGCGGTTTCACACTGGGGCGTTGGGTGTGGTGGCGGTATAGCACCGCTATTTTTAGCGGCGCTATGCCGTCGGGAATGCTGAGGTATTCGGCCGCTAGCGGTGCGGTTTTAACCCCCGCTAGCGGCCGAAAAAGGGTTAATACCACCCGCAAACCGCGGCTACAGCCGCGGTTTGAGGGCGGTATTACCGCGGTGTCCCATTAATTTCAATGGGAAGGAGCGGTGGAGGAGCGGTAAACACACCGCTCCTCTCACCGCTCCAAAGATGCGGCTAGCAGGACTTTTTTTCACGTCCTGTTAGCGCACCGCTCCAGTGTGAAAGCCCTCGGGGGTTTTAACATTGGAGAAATAGCAGCCACTGTTTAGGCACGGTTTGCAGGCGCTATTTTTAGCACAATAGCGCCTGCAAACCGACCCAGTGTGAAAGTGTAGCCGCGGTTTGCGGGTGGTATTAACACTTTTTCGCCCGCTAGCGGGGGTTAAAACCGCACCGCTAGCGGCCGAATACCTCAGCAATCCCGACGGTATAGCGCCGCTAAAAATAGCGGCGCTATACCACCACCGCACCCAGCGCCCCAGTGTGAAACCTCTCTAAATGTGAAGAAACCTTTCCGTATTTGGAGATTAAATCTCTTTTCCTCCAGATGTAAAGAGTGCCCCCTTGTCCTCTGTGATGACCTTAAAGTGAATAACTCAACACCAAGTTCACTTTATGTTGATCATATCTCCCCATAATCTCCTCTTCTCAAGAGAGAATAAATTCAGTTCCTCTTAGCTTAGCTCCTCCATGCCTCTTATCAGTTTGGTTGCCCTTCTCTGTACTTTCTCCAGTTCCTCAATGAGCTTTCTGTGAACTGGTGCCCAAAACTGAACTGCATTTTCCAGATGTGGTCTTAATAATGATTTGTACATTGATAAATGATATCTCTCTCTCTGGAGTCTCTACCTCTCTTAACCACTTAACGACCGCTCACTGTATATATACGTCGGCACAATGGCACCGACAGGCACAATCACGTAGAGCATACGTGATTGCCTTTGTACAGTTGGGGGGTCCGATCGGACCCCCCTTCTGTACAGTGAGCGGTCAGAATTCGTCTGGGAGCGATCCGACATGAGGGGACGGCCGTTCGATTCCGGGCCACCCCCCCACGATCGCTCCCGGCGAATGGAAATGCCCCCTCTGTCTGTCGAATGTACACACAGACAGAGGAAGCAGGAGGAAGTGATGTCATCTCCTGTGCGGCGCTCACATATACCGAGCGCCGTACAAGAGAAGACATCAAGGTTAGTGCACAAACACTACACTAACACCAGCACACATAGGCACATAAATCGCCCCCCCAGGCCCCCCTAGATCACCCCCCAGCCCCCAGTCACAGTGTCACTGATTGCAGTGACCATTTATTTACTGATCACTGCAATCAGTGACATTTGTGACTGTAAAAGTGTCACTACATTTAGTTTTAGGTCCAGTGTAGCCCCCTAACCCCCCCTAATAAAGGTTTAACCCCTTGATCACCCCCCAGATAAGCCTTTCACCCCCTAGCACCGCCATCGCTAAGCGATCATTTTTCTGATCGCTGTCTTAGCGTCGGTGATGCAGATCGGTAGCCAGTAATTTTTTTTAGGTTCGCCGCAGGTTTTTATAGCGTCAGGTACCCCCATAAATTATCTACTAAAGGTTTAACCCCCTTGATCGCCCCCCAGGTAACCCTTTCACCCCCTATCACCACTGTCGCTAAGCGATCATTTTTCTGATCGATGTCTTAGCGTCGGTGATGCAGATCGGTAGCCAGTATTTTTTTTTTAGGTTCGCCGCAGGTTTTTATAGCGTCAGGTACCCCCATAAATTATCTAATAAAGGTTTAACCCCCTTGATCGCCCCCCAGGTAACCCTTTCACCCCCTATCACCACTGTCGCTAAGCGATCATTTTTCTGATCGCTGTCTTAGCGTCGGTGATGCAGATCGGTAGCCAGTAATTTTTTTTAGGTTCGCCGCAGGTTTTTATAGCGTCAGGTACCCCCATATATTATCTAATAAAGGTTTTAACCCCCTAATTGCCCCTAGTTAACCCTTTCACCAGTGATCATCATATAAGTGTTACGGGTGACGCTGGTTAGTTAGTTTGCTTTTTATAGTGTCAGGGCACCCGCCGTATATAACCCAATAAAGGTTTAACCCCCTGATCGCCCGGCGGGTGATATCAATTAGGTTTTAGCGTCAGAGAGGGTCTGCGTCACACCCCAGGCAGTGTCAGGTTAGTGCCAGTAATGCTAACACCCACGCGTGAAGCATACACCTCCCTTAGTGGTATAGTATCTGAGCAGATCAATATCTGATCAGATCTATACTAGCGTCCCCAGCAGTTTAGGGTTCCCAAAAACGCAGTTAGCGGGATCAGCCCAGATACCTGCTAGCACCTGCGTTTTGCCCCTCCGTCCAGCCCAGGCCACCCAAGTGCAGTATCGATCGATCACTGTCACTTGCAAAACACAACACACATAACTGCAGCGTTCGCAGAGACAGGCCTGATCCCTGCGACTCCAGTGCTGTAGGAGGTGATTTCACCACCACAGTTAAAAAAAAAAAGCAAATATGCCGAAGCATTGGGGCAGCAGGGGCGGAGGAGTGATTTTGCTCCTAATGCTGCGTACATACGGTCGAAATTCCGACGGAGGCTTGCCCGTGGAAAAGTCCGACCATGTGTGTGCGGCATAACTTTTTTGCGGGAGGATGCCCCCATGCTTCGGCATATATAAATGGTGCATGTATGCCCATCATTAGAAGTGGGTGGATGAAGGGCGGTATTCTAATGGTGGGCATACCCACCGATCAATCTCTTTTTTCGTTCAGCCACCTGGCTGCATGAAAAAAAAAGATTACAATACATGTCCAACAAGGACCAGCAACGTACTGGTATGTTGCTGGACTTTGAATGGTTATACCAGATTGATGCCTGCGGGTTTAGGTATCATCTTGGTATCATTCTTTTCAGCCAGCGGCCGGCTTTCATGTAAAAGCAATCCTAGTGGCTAATTAGCCTCTGGACTGCTTTTACAAGCAGTGGGAGGGAATGTCGTCCCCCCGGATATAAAAAGCGCCATTGGGAAATTGGGAAAGCATTTTATCACACCGATCTTGGTGTGGTCAGATGCTTTGAGGGCAGAGGAAAGATCTAGGGTCTAGACTCCATTTTTTTCAAAAAAAGAGTACCTGTCACTACCTATTGCTATCATAGGGGATATTTACATTCCCTGAGATAACAATAAAAATGATAAAAAAAAAAATATGGAAGGAACAATTAAAAAAAAAAAAAAAAAGCAAAATTAATAATAAAAAAAAAAAAAAAAAACACCCCTGTCCTGCCCTGCTCTTGCCCAATGGCGAACGCAAGCGTCGGTCTGGCGTCATATGTAAACAGCAATTGCACCATGCATGTGAGGTATCACCGCGAAGGTCAGATCGAGGGCAGTCATTTTAGCAGTAGACCTCCTCTGTAAATCTACTGGGGTAACCTGTAAAGGCTTTTAAAGGCTTTTAAAAATGTATGTAGTTTGTCGCCAATGCGCGTTTGTGCGAAATTTTAAAGCATGTCGTGTTTGGTATCTATGTACTCGGCCTAAGATCATCTTTTTTATTTCATCAAACATTTGGGCAATATAGTGTGTTTTAGTGCATTAAAATTAAAAAAAGTGTATTTTTTCCCCAAAAAATGTGTTTGAAAAATCGCTGCGCAAATACTGTGTAGAAAAAAAAAATGCAACACCCACCATTTTATTCTGTAGGGCCTTTGCTTTAAAAATATATATAATGTTTGGGGGTTCAACATAATTTTCTTGCAAAAAAAATATGTTTTCATGTAAACAAAAAGTGTCAAAAAGGGCTTTGTCTTCAAGTGGTTAGAAGAGTGGATGTAAGCTTCCTAATGTTGTGTATAAAATGCCAGAACAGTTCAAAACCCCCCCCAAATGACCCCATTTTGGAAAGTAGACACCCCAAGCTATATACTGAGAGGCATGTCGAGTCCATGGAATCTTTTATATGTTGACACAAGTTGCGGAAAAAAGAAATTTTTTTTTTTTTTTTTGCACAAAGTTGTCACTAAATGATATATTGCTCAAACATGCCATGGGCATATGTGGAATTACACCCCAAAATACATTCTGTTGCTTCTCCTGAGTACGGGGATACCACATGTGTGAGACTTTTTGGGAGCCTAGCCGCGTACGGGACCCCAAAAATCAATCACCGCCTTCAGGCTTTCTAAGGGTGTAAATTTTTGATTTCACTTCTCACTGCCTATCACAGTTTCGGAGGCCATGGAATGCCCAGATGGCACAAAACCCCCCCAAATGACCCCATTTTGGAAAGTAGACACCCCAAGCTATTTGCTGAGAGGTATTGTGAGTATTTTGCAGATCTCGCTTTTTGTCACAAAGTTTTGAAAATTGAAAAAAGAAAAAGAAAAAAAAAATGTTCTTTCTTCATTTTCAAAAACAAATGAAAGCTGTAAAATACTCACCATGCCTCTCAGCAAACAGCTTGGGGTGTCTACTTTCCAAAATGGGGTCATTTGGGGGGGTTTTGTGCTATTTTGGCATTTTATGGCCTTCGAAACTGAGATAGGTAGTGAGGAGTCAAATCAAAAATTTGTGCCTAGAAATCCTGAAGGCGGTGCTTGGTTTTCGGGGCCCCGTACGCGGCTAGGCTCCTAAAAAGTCCCACACATGTGGTATCCCCGTACTCAGGAGAAGCAGCAAAATGTATTTTGGGGTGCAATTCCACATATAACCATGGCATGTGTGAGCAATATATCATTTAGTGACAACTTTTTGTAATTGTTTTTTTTTTTTGTCATTATTCAATCACTTGGGACAAAAAAAAAATATTCAATGGGCTCAACAGGCCTCTCAGAAATTTCCTTGGGGTGTCTACTTTCTAAAATGGGGTCATTTGGGGGGGGGGGGGGTTTGTGCTATTTTGGCATTTTATGGCCTTCAAAACTGTGATAGGTAGTGAGGAGTGAAATCAAAAATTTGCGCCCTTAGAAATCCTGAAGGCGGTGTTTGGTTTCCGGGGTCCCGTACGTGGCTAGGCTCCTAAAAAGTCCCACACATGTGGTGTCCCCGTACTCAGGAGAAGCAGCAGAATGTATTTTGGGGTGCAATTCCACATATAACCATTGCATGTGTGAGCAATATATCATTTAGTGACAACTTTTTGTAATTTATTTTTTATTTTTTTGTCATTATTCAATCACTTGGGACAAAAAAAAAAAATATTCAATGGGCTCAACATGCCTCTCAGCAATTTCCTTGGGGTGTCTACTTTCTAAAATGGGGTCATTTGGGGGGTTTTTGTACTGCCCTGCCATTTTAGCACCTCAAGAAATGAGATAGGCAGTCATAAATTTAAAGCTGTGTAAATTCCAGAAAATGTACCCTAGTTTGTAAATGCTATAACTTTTGCGCAAACCAATAAATATACGCTTATTGACATTTTTTTTACTAAAGACATGTGGCTGAATACATTTTGGCCTAAATGTATGACTAAAATTGAGTTTATTCGATTTTTCTTATAACAAAAAGTAGAAAATATCATTTTTTTTCAAAATTTTCGGTCTTTTTCCGTTTATATCGCAAAAAATAAAAATCGCAGAGGCAATCAAATACCATTAAAAGAAAGCTCTATTTGTGGGAAGAAAAGGACGCAAATTTCGTTTGGGTACAACATTGCATGTCCGCACAATTTACAGTTAAAGCAGCGCAGTGCAAAATTCTGAATTCACCTCTGGTCCTTTAGCTACCAAATGGTCCGGGGCTTAAGTGGTTAATACAAAAAGGATTTTGCTCCCTTTAGAAACCGTAGCTTGGCATTGCATGGTATTATTGAGCTTATGATCTACCAGAACACCCAGATCTTTCTCCACCATTGGTTCCCCCAGTTGTACTCACCCTAGTATGTGTGATGCATGCAAATTCAACCAAGTGCATTACTCTACATTTATCAACATTAAACCTCATTTGCCACATAGTTTCCCAATTAAACAGTGCATTGAGGTCAGCTTGTAAGTTGGAGACATCCTGTAAGGACATTATTCCACTGCATAGCTTGGTGTCATCTGCAAAGACTGAAATGGTACTTTTAATCCCAGACCCTATATAAATCATAAATATATTAAAAGTAAGGGGGTACACCACTAATAACCTTAGACCATTCAGAGTAAGAGTCATTAACCACTACTCTCTGAATTCTGTCTTTTAGCCAGTTTTCTATCCATTTACAAACTGATCTTTCCAAGCCTGTAAACTTTATCTTACACATTAGTGTTGTGTGGGGAACTGTGTCAAACGCTTTTGCAAAATCCAAGTATACTACGTCCACAGCCACCCCTTTATCTATCTAAGGTTTTAGTTACCTCAACTTCTGCCTTTATTTAATCCATGCTGTCTTTTTTTTTTTTTATATTTTTCTCCTCCCCCGGCCTAGAACAACCTCTTTTCTTGGTGGCCTCCCCATGGATTCTCTCAGGTCCAGCACTTTCTTGGAACCCGCACCTTCTCCTCTTGGGCTTCACTCCAAGAGACTCATGAAGCTCCCCCAGTGGAATTTTTTCGTTATCTCCAATTGCGACACTGGATATCCTCACTCAGATGCCATGACTCTTTTCCATACCAGAAAACAGCCTTTGAACATACATTAAACACTCTCCAGGATCTCCTGATACTTAATTAATTAAGCCTTAATTTACTCCTCTCTTAACTCGAGCAGGACCCCAACTTCCTTATATTATGTCCCCAAATGGGAGCGGGACTTATTCCCATCAATTTGGCGGATTGGAGCAAGGCCTGGTCTAGTGTAGCGAAATGCTCCTTTAACACGGCTACCCTGGAGGCAGCGTATAAGGTACTCCTCCACTGGTACTGGGTGCCAACCCATATTGCCAAATCAAACCCATCATACAGTGATAGATGTTTCCGAGGCTGTGGTCAGCGGGGAGATAAACTTCATATCTGGTGGTCCTGCCCCCGATTAGTGGGATTCTGGTCAAGGGTATTCAGTCTTCTGATTACTCTCTTACATGTGCCCACCCGCAAAGATGCCAAGTTGGCCTTACTCCATTGTCCGATCCCAGGCCTTTTCTCCTATCAGCAGAAATTGGCCACCTCATTGTTTATCACTGCGAAGCATGCAATAGCAAGGGCCTGGAAAAGGCCGGCTGTCTAGTTTACGGAGGTGAAGAGCATCTTAACGACTCTTATGATAAATGAGAAGATGTCTAGTATCCTCCACGACTCCCACGCGAAATTTCTTAAGGTGTGGAGCCCGTGGTGGTCCTACGGTCTTCCAACTTTGCATCAGACCAGCCTAGGCCTCTCTAACTGATCTTCTCTGGCCCCCCCCAGCCTTTCCTACTTCCTTTTCCTTCCCCGTCTTTCCTTCTCATCTCCTGTTCCCCTTCTCTGCCACCTGGCCTACCCCCTGGCCCCCCTTTTTTGTGTATGAGTTCAGTCCAAGCTTTGTTTTTGAAAATTCTGTAGACTTCTTTACACCCCAACCCCAGAGCAATTGAGCTCAGCTACCCTAAGTTGACCCCCGGTCTCGGCCGGAAGGTTATTGTTGTTCGACAGTTCATTCTACAAAACATGTTTTCAATGTGTATCCTTTAGTTGTGCTATGATGTGCTTACTGCTCATATCCTTTGTGTGGGATCATCTTAGCCATTTTTGCTTTTTATATATTTCACAGTACTGAAGAAGGTATTTGATGAATTTGCCTTCTTTTTGTCCCCAGTCACCCATTCTAAATTATTTTGTAAAGGGCCAACATGCTCAGACCTGACCTTTTTACTAATAATATATTTGAAGATTTTTTGGGGGTTTGTCCTAATATCGGGGGGGGGGGCTCCGAGTCCTGGCTGGGGGCTGCACTGGGTGTTCGGGGTCCGCTCTCCACAGTGGAGGTGTTCTTGGTCTGTCCATGTGGGATGCCTCCGCACGAAGGATCAGCGTGTTCGCGGCCATTTTCTTTACCTCAGGACGGCCGGAGGCTATTTTCTTGTAGCCTGCGCTTGTTTTTTTGCTGAGGCGGCCGGTGGCCATTTTCTTGTAGCCCCAGCTTATTTTTGGCCTCTAGCGCTGGAAATATTCTTTCTGAATGGCACGAACAGCATAGAACACCTTAGACACAGGAGAACACCTCAGACACAGGAGAGGGCGGACGGCAGCGCTGTGTAGTACCTGGGTCAGGGTGGTGAGTCCTCTGGGGGCCCCTCAGTCTGTGGCAGCTAGGAGGGTGGACCTTTTGTGTACCTTGCCTTTGGTCCCTAACGGGTGTCAGGCGAGTGTGGGTCAGCATGGCGTCAGAAGCTGGCGCTACTTCCCCAGACATCCCTGTGGTGGCAACCGGTGCCCCTGCACCTGCGGTGCCTATGGACGCTTTGTCGGTGGTCCTGGAGTCCTTTGTTGCCAGGGTGGAAGCGGTGTGGGGGCGCAAGGGGGGTAAAAACCATCTTCTAGGGAAAGCTCTGATTCAGACTCCAGCCTTGCCGTGGCACACGGCCCCTGTTCTGACGTGTCAGAGGATGTGGACCAGGACCATTCGGACAGTGAGGATGACTCAGTGTTCGGGTCAGTGCAGGAAAGGGCGCTTGTTGGAGCACTTATCACCGCAGTGCGGGAGACCCTAAAACTGGAGGATACGGCGGGGGCATCTACTTAGGTGTCGGTCCCTTTTGGGTCCCACAGGCCGGCCCGCACTGCTAAGGTGTTTCCCTACCTAACTTATTTTGATAAGTTTATATACAAAGAATGGGAACGGCCACAGCGGGCCTTTTCGGTCCCATAATGCATGGCGGTCCGTTACCCCTTTGAGGAGAGTTTCCTGAAAAAATGGACATCTCCCCCAATTGTGGACCCCCCCAGTATCTAGGTTAACCAAGGTAACCACGATTCCGGTGGAGGGGACCCCTGCTTTTAAGGACCCTGCAGACAGGAGGGCCGAGGCGGTGGCCCGTTCCATGTTCATCGTAGTGGGGTCAGCATTGCGGCCAGTGTTGGGCACGGCCCTGGTGTCACAGACACTTAACAAATGGGCAAAATTGTTGAACCACGAGTTGGAAAAGCAACAGGTTTCCCCGGTCTGCGTGGAACTGGCCGACCAGTTGGTGCATGGCCTTAAGTATGTCTGCGATGCGGCCATAGATACAGTTCCCTTGCTTTCCAGAGCCTCAGTATCTGCTGTGGTGCTACGTCACCTGATTTGGCTAAAATGCTGGTCCGCGGACCAGACATCCAAGAAAGCTCTGGCTGATTTGCCCTTCCATGGAGAGAGGCTATTTGGAGCCTCGCTGGATGACATTATTAAAAATGTCACTGGGGGTAAGAGCATGCTGCTCCCACAATCCCGAAAAGGTAAGGAGCCTCGCCGTAGGCCAGGGCCCTCCTTTTCAACTCAGGGCCCGCAGGTAAGCGTTCCCAGGCCGACAAGGTGCCCGCTCAGGGACAAAAGCGCCCCTGGTTTCGCAAGCCAAACAAGCCTGCGAACCATTCTGCAACAGCATGAAGGTTTGCCCCCGCCCGACTCTCAGGTGGGGGGTTGCCTTTGCGAAATTGCAGCTCGGTGGACCTCCCTGCTTTCCGACCAGTGGGTTTGCGAAGTAGTTTCATCAGGGTACAAGATAGAGTTTCTTTCTTGTCCACAAAACTTATTTTTTCCCTCCAAACTTCATCTTCTTCCGGCTCGTCAGGACGCCTTGTTTGGGGCAGTGTGGGACCTGCTGATGCGCGGGGTGATAGTACCTGTGCCATCGCCAGAAAGGTTTCAGGGATTCTACTCCAATCTGTTTGTAGTCCCAAAAAAGGACGGGGTCCGTCCAATCCTGGATCTCAACGCCCTCAACTGCTTTGTAAAAGTACAAAGGTTCAGGATGGAATCAGTTCGCTCTGTGGTCGCTGCACTCCATCCGGGGGATTTTCTGGCGTCCTTGGACATCAAGGACGCATACTTGCATGTTCCCATATGCGTCAGGCATCAGAGGTTTCTGCGGTTTGCAGTCGGAGAAGAGCACTACCAATTTGTAGCTCTACCTTTTGGCCTGGCGTTGGCACCAAGAGTTTTCACCAAGGTGCTTGCCCCGATTCTGGCTTTGCTGAAGCAGCGAGGGATCGCTATCGTGGGCTACCTGGACGACCTCCTTCTGAGAGCAGCTTCCGCCTCAGAATTAAAGGAGGATGTGGCGATCACCAGTCAGACTCTTCGGGAGTTTGGTTGGGTACTGAACCTTCAGAAGTTGGTGTTGGTGCCGACTCAGCGCCTGGAATACCTGGGCTTGATTCTGGACTCAGAGGAGAGAGTTTTTCTTCCTTCGGACAAGTTGCAGACTCTTCAGGCTGCGGTGAAGCTTTTGGCGTCCTGAGGCGGTACCGTATGCTTAATTCTACACTTGAGTCTTGCAAAAGGAGATCCTGTCAAAATGGGACAAATCTCCGTTGTCCCTGAGTTGTCAAATCCAGGTGAGCTGGCTAGTCAGGGATTCCCTGATCTGGTGTCTGAGGTCTCCCGCCCTTCAGTCCGGGAAGTTGTTCCTTCCTTTTCACTGGACGGTAATCACGATGGACGCCAGCCTGACCGGTTGGGGGGGAGTTTGGGGCGTACAGTCGACACAGGGTCGCTGGACGCAGGAAGAATTCCGCCTGCCGATCAATGTGCTGGAACTTTGGGCGATCAGGCGGTGCCTCTCCACATGGTCACAGAGGCTGCAGGGATGCCCAGTCAGGACTCAGTCGGATAACGCCACGGCGGTGGCGTATGTCAACCATCAAGGAGGAACAAGAAGCTTGGCTGCAGCATTGGAGGTCGCTCACATCCTGCGGTGGGCAGAGCGGAGCGTGCTGGCTCTATCGGCCATATACATCCTGGGAGTAGAAAACTGGCAAGCGGACTACCTAAGTCATCAGATGCTGGACCAAGGAGAATGGTCGCTACACCCGGATGTGTTTCGACTCCTTTGCCTGAGATGGGGCACGCCAGACGTGGATCTCCTGGCTTCTCGAATCAATCGGAAGGTATTGAGGTTTGTGGCCAGGTCCAAAGATCCCTGGGCGGACGCGACAGACGCGTTGGGGGCTCTGTGGGGACAGTATGGGCTAATTTATGCCTTCCCCCGCTAAAACTTCTTCCTCGTCTGCTTCGCAGAGTAGAGACCGAGGGGATTCCGATGATTCTAATTGCCCCAGATTGGCCTTGGCGTCTCTGGTATGCCGACTTATTACGACTGGTGGCGGATGTCCCTTGGTGACTGCCGATGCGAGAGGACCTTCTGTCGCAATGTCCTATACTTAATCCTGTTTTACAGTCGCTGGCTTTAATGGCATGGCTGTTGAAAGTCAGGTGCTAAGGGACCGAGGATTCTGTAATTTCCACCATGCTGAGGGCACAGAAGTCATCTTCGCGGAAGATTTATCATCACACGTGGAAGGCCTACATCTCTATTTGTGAGGAGATGGGGTGGCGTCCACGTACATATTTGCTTTCCAGGATCCTGCTGTTTTTACAGCGTGGAATGGATCAAAAACGTGCCTTAAGCACCATTAAGGGGCAGATATCAGCCTTGGCTGTCTTTTTTCAATGACCCTTGGCGGCTTATTCACTGGTGAGTACGTTTGTGCAAGGGGTTCGACATGTGGCCCCTCCGGTTTGACCACCACTGCCTCCGTGGGATTTGAATCTGGTGCTCTCGGTACTTTAGAAACCACCATTTGAGAACATTAGAGAGATTCCCCTATTGACACTCTCTGAGAAAGTAGCCTTTCTGGTGGCTATTACATCAGTCAGGAGGGTTTCTGAGTTGGCGGCCTTGTCTTGCAAGTCTCCCTACTTGATCCTCCACAAGGATAAGGCGGTGCTACGCCCGCAGCCTTCGTTTCTTCCTAAGGTTGTTTCGGCTTTTCATCTCAATGAGGACATTGTGCTTCCATCCTTGTGTCCTCAGCTGGCGCACCCTAAAGAGATTGCTTTGCATTCCTCGGACGTGGTCCGAGCTCTGCGGGTGTATCTGTCTGCTACGGCTCTGTTTCGGAGGTCAGACTCACTGTTTGTGTCAGTGGTTGGTCCAAAGAAGGGCCTGGCGGTCTCGTCGGCCACCATTTCTCGGTGGATTAGACAGATCGTGATTCAGGCTTATGCCTTAAAAGGGCGGGCGCCTTCCTTTCCTGTCACAGCGCATTCAACAAGGCAATAGGTGCCTCTTGGGCTTTCCGACATCAAGCGTCTGTTTCCCAGGTGTGTAAGGCGGCGACCTGGTCGTTCGTTCACACTTTCACTAAGTTTTACAGGGTTGATGTGAATGCATCTGCCGATGCTTGCTTCGGCCGCAAGGTTTTGCAGGTGGCTGTTTAAGGTTGCAACTCCTCCGTTGAGGAGTTATGGTTGTTTTGGGTGGAAGTTTGTTTGCTTGCTGTTCCCACGCCTCGTTTTTTTGACACTGCTTGGGGACGTCCCTAAGGTCAAGACTCAAGGATTTTACGGTGAGTACAAAAATCCTATTTTTTATATATATTTTTAGGGGATATTTATTATAGCAAAAAGTAAAAAATATTACTTTTTTTTAAAAATTGTCGCTTTATTTTTGTTTATAGCGCAAAAAATTAAAACCACAGAGGTGATCAAATACCACCAAAAGAAAACTCTATTTGTGGGAAAAAAAAGGACGTCAATTTTGTTTGGAAGCCACGTCGCACGACCACGCAATTGTCATTTAAAGCGACGCAGTGCCGAATCGCAAAACGTGGCCCCGTCATTTGGCAGCTAAATGGTCCGGGGCTGAAGTGGTTAAACTATTATAGTGTTCCTTAATTTTAATATTTTTGAAAAGCTTGATTTATAGCTTTTTTAACTTTGGCGGTGAGCCACATAGGTTTTATTTTTAGCCTTTTAAACGTATTGCACATGGGTATATATTTTGCAGTGTGTATGTCATGAATGTCACGTCTACCTCAATGCAGGTGGTCAGACACTATAGCTAGCTACTGTGTGCTTCACCTATAGCAGCCCCCTTTCCCTTAAAGTGGTTGTAAACCCACTTTGACAACATGCACCTACAGGTAAGCCTAGATTAAGGCTTACCTGTAGGTGCATGAAATATCTCCTTAACCTACACGGATAAGGAGATATTTGTATTTAAAACCAGCGCCGCTGACGTCACGCGCATGCGCACTAGCGGGCCGGATTTCTGAATGGAGTTAGCCGGCCCGAGCGCGCATGCGTGTGACGTCATCGCCGCTCCTGGGCCAATAACAGCGCCGGAGCGACGATACACGGAAGGCAGAGGGGAGCAAGATGGCATCGACGACGGAGGTGTCCGAGCACCTCTGCGGGGGCTTCGATCTCAGGTAAGTGATTCATAATGAGCTAGTATGCTATGCATACTAGCTCATTATGTCTTTGTTTTGCAGGTTGTTAAAAAAAATTAAAAATAGCGGGGTTTACAACCACTTTAAGGCAAGCAGGGTGCCTAGACGCTGATATTTAGCAAACACGTGGGACTGGCTTTAGTTCTTAATGACACCCCCATGCATTTGAAAACACAGTTTCCTGGTACAAGAAATCCCTTGGTGCAAAAGCCCCCTGCGATTTCCATGCATCTACGATTTTAAAAAGGTGCAGGAACATTTTTCCTGCGTGTCTGGCAGGTACAGCAGCCCATTTAAATGAAAGGGCTCCTGTGTCCATGCAAACACTGGTCACACCAATCACATAGGTTTGAACCTAGCCTAGAAAATGGTCAGGGCGAGGTTTTATTCTGTCACAATGCTACTTCAGAGCAGAGAAAGGAATTTATTTATCATGAAGCTCAATTATAATAAATCTGTCTCACTGCTCCTGTTTAGCATTGCCTTGCTGTGTGACTGAACCAATATGTGTCCCCCACAGAGTCTACTGTTCTAAATCAGCTAAGACCTTATCAGTAAGGGGATCAGCAGGAAGCAAGTACTGAGCAAATGTGGCTTCCCAGGGTATCTGTACAAACTATGCATAAAAATACATATTTTACAACAGTAACACACTTTGATACATATAAGTACAATTAGATGATGCTTTCATATATGTTCATCTAAAAAAAAAAAAAAAAAAAATAAGCCCGCAGATACTTTTTTACTGATCAGAATTCTCACTGAAGAGTTTCTGAGAGGAAAGCAATGACAGGGTACGCCACATAAATATTATATTGTGCTCATGGTGTATGTACATTATACATTGAAATGAGCAATAAAAATACAATTACTGTCGCAATATTGTTGCAATACTAAAACAGGAAGCACAGTCTGCATAAATGAGTAAACATAACTTCCTCTACTGTATATACTCATACAAGCTGTACACCAAAACAAGGTTTTGAAAAAATGAATGGAGATGGAAATTATTATATTGATTATATTCTTCCCATGACAGAGTAAAACTGCTCCTTTACAGTGAGGCTGCCCCCACACTGTAAGGGTTAAATATACATTTAGGGGTAGGGAATGGGAAAAGCAGCTCTACTGAACAATTCACTGCACTCCGACGCCTGTTCTTCGGCAAACCGCACATCCGATTCGGGACTATAGAACATGAACCCATCTTGATGACTTCAGGGAACTGCAACTGTCAGAGCATAGAGGAGAAGATACTGCAGGGATGAGCCTTGCAGCGCAGAGGAGCCAGTGGGAGCAGAGGATTTGGTAAACAAATCTGCTTTTCTTGGTCCCCCTAGATGTAAATGAGATTATAACCCTTGCAGTGCAGGGACAGCCTCACTACGGAAATAGATTTTGAGACCCCTTTTACACTGGGGCGTTTTTCAGGTGTTTTAGCTCTAAAAAATAGCGCATGGAAAGCGTCTCTCAAGCCACCCCAGTGTGAGTGCTTTCACACTGAGGCGGTGCACTTGCAGGATGGGAAAAAAAGTCCTGCGAGTAGCATCTTTGGGGCAGTGCGGGAGCAGTGTATATAGCGCTCCTCCACCACCCCTGCCCATTGAAATGAATGGGCAGCACTGCCGAAGCCCCTTCTTCGGCCGCTAGAGGGGGTTAAACGTGCCCCGCTAGCAGCCGAAAAGCACCGCTATAACAGCAGCGCTTTACTAATAATGCCCACACCCCCCAGTGTGAAAGGGGTCTAACTGTCCCCAGAGCGCAGATTTTAGATTTCCCCTCACTTTCGGTCTTGTTCAAAACAGTCACCAAGATAAAAAGTGACAGCGAATCTCTCCAGTTCAAACACTGATAGCCAACAAAGATTATACAGAGCTTACCAATTTTTTTACTCTAGAATAAAATCCATCCATGAAAGGGTCTTCTATTATCAATACAACTACATTTAAAATAAAAAATAAAAAAATTAAGTAGGTACAGTTTTTTTTATAAGACTCTGCTGCCAAAAAAATGCTTTATCTATCGGTTATGATTTGTTGTTTTGTGCAGTGCAGTACAGTACACGTACACTCCTGGCCCAATCCCGGCATCCGTAAGATGGCAAGAATTGAATTGGGTTCTGAAATTATGTAACTTCACACGCATGCTCAGGAAGTGCATCATATTGGTTGTCCAGTGGCAGACCCTAAAGATAGACAAAGGACCTGGGAACAGAGGTCATCGGCCATGGACAGAGCAACAAGAGGGAGTGTGGGCTACCCTAGGGTTCCTCCAAAGGTTGCCGGGGGTTCCTCAAGCAAAGAACAATTTCTGCCTCTCAGATACAGTAAGTTCCCACTGACACCATTGATCTTTTTAGCTATCTGTAAGGAGGTAATTCTTCCCAATGACCACAAGTGCAAGGAGCATTCTTCCCACTGACCATCACACTAATGTATTGTGAGTAGTAGATATAGTCATTTTTAGCAGGGGTTGCCTGAGACCGGAAAGTTATTTCAAGGGTTCTTCTGTGTTGAAGAGGCTGAGAAAGTCTGCACTAGAGGGTAGGTGTTCCAAAATGTGCAAGTATGCTGTGCATACTTACATAGTTACATATTAGGTGAGGTTGAAAAAAGACACAAGTCCATCAAATCCAACCTATCTGTGTGTGATTATACATCAGTATTACATTGTATATCCTGTGACAGCAGGAAGGTAAAGTCACCTGGTTGCATCCAGGGGGGTAGATATATTTCGCCCAGATTCAGGCTTTACGCTGACTTATACAACTAGGTGGAGAGTTGTATAAGCCCAGCTAAGGCTAGTGGGCTCATGGATGACTCATACCTCTAGGGAGAGGGCTGGGCGTCGTACAGACAGGGAGTTGATGAGGCCAGCTGAAGCTTGTCAGCTCATTTAGGCCTCTATAAGAACTCCCAGCTTCATTAGATGTTAGCTCATGCCTGGAACCAGACCTGTGTGGACTGTCTAGGGAGAGTGAACCCCTGTGCGGTGAGGCAAAGCCTGTGTGGCTATTTGTTTGGACTTTTACTAAACCAGGGACTTAGGGACTAGGACAGCACTAGGCTGATCCCAGTTGTTAGTTAGGAAACCTGTATGTTTAGTCAGAGGTCAACTTGACCAGGATTTATTTTGGTTATGTTTCTTTTGCTTTGCTGTGTTTTGTCACTGTAAATAGAAAATAAACCGCACCTTTTTGATTTTGAAAACCACAACCTCCGTTTGCTGGGCCTGTTTTGTGTGGGGAGCCCATCCCGGGGGTCACACACACCCGCTGCCGAGCTAACCCCCTCACAGTTGGTGGAGAACCAGTGGCAGTTTTTTTTTTAAGCCAGCATGGAGGAGATACTGAAGCAGCTGGCTCTAGCAAATGCCAATCAACAGCAGACAAATGCAGGTTTGCAAAAGAGCCTTGCAGCTCAACAACAGAGCCTTGCAGCCCAGCAGCAGACAAACGCAACTTTGCAACAGAGTCTGGAGGCTCAGCAACGAGCCCAGCAGCAATCTGAGGCCCGCTTCATAGACCTGTTGCAGAAGCAAGAGCAGAGACTACAACAACAGATGGAAGCAGTAATGCAGCAACGTCCGCAGACCAGTGAGGAAAGCCGTCCCACTAATACCGCGTCCTTTGGGGTGAGTCGTTTATTGACAAAAATGACTGGAGAGGATGATCCAGAGGTATTTTTGACCACATTTGAAAGGACCGCTGAAAGAGAAAAGTGGCCTGAGGAGCAGTGGGCTGGACTGGTGGCTCCTCTGTTAACTGGTGAATCGCAGAAAGCTTACTATGACCTAGAGCCTAACCAAGCAAAAGACTATGTGATGCTAAAAGCTGAAATATTGGCAAGGCTGGGTGTCACCCAGGCTGTCCGGGCTCAGCGTGTGCATAACTGGACTTTCCAGCTTGGAAAACCCCCCAGGTCTCAAATGTATGATCTCATTCACCTGAGCAGAAAGTGGCTACAGCCAGAGACTTTGTCCGCACCAAAGATTGTGGAACGTGTTGTAATGGATCGGTTTTTGAGAGCTCTTCCTACTGCCATCCAAAAGTGGGTAAGCCATGGAGACCCAGAGACGGCCGATGGTCTTGTGGATCGTGTGGAGAAATACTTGGCTACAGAGAACCTGACGGCCTCTTCCAGAGACACTCGGACTTTCCACCCTAAGACCAGACCATCCCCAGGGGCGGATAAGAGGATTCCAAGGGGTGAGGGTGGAGAGAGTGAGAGGGTGGGAGCTCTACCCCAAGTTTGGCGAGAACAGCCTGGGAAATCAGCGGCTCAAGAGGCGGCAAGAAGGATCGTTTGCTACCGCTGCCGGCAAGCGGGACATATTGCAGCCAATTGCCCGGTTGTGGAGGAACCCATGCAGTGTGACTTTCTGACGGGCAGACGTCAGTCGCTGTGTGCGACAGTCGCATGCACTGCCATTCGAGGAACTGAGAAACATTTATGCAAAATGTGTGTTAATGGTAGAAATGTTGTGGTATTGCTGGATTCAGGTAGCCTTGTGACCCTGATAAAGGCTGAGTTAGTTAAAACAGAGGTCTCTGGGAATAGCAAGGTAGCTGTTATTTGTGTGCATGGGGACACCCGAGAGTATCCAGTGACTACAGTGTGTTTCGAGACCCCCAAAGGTACCCTCTCTCATCCAGTGGGCTTAGTATCTCAGTTACCGCATGACGCCATTGTGGGAAGGGATTTTCCGAAGTTCTGGGAACTGTGGGATGATCCTGAGCCCCTCACTGGTGCCCCTATGTACCAGGAATGTGATAGCCAGAACTCCCCTGAGAGTGGTGAGGACTCTCCGGAATTTCCCTTATCAGTATTGGCAGGGGAGACTCAAGAAACTGGAGAGGAGCCCACCTCCTCAGACGAAAACCTACCGTCTGTGGAGTTTTCTGATCTTGAGGTTCACAGGGAAAACTTTGCCACAGAACAGTTGAAAGACCCCGCCCTAATAAAGGCACGGGAAAACGTAGTGAAAATAGATGGCGAGTTAGTGAACCCAGATAATACCTGCACTTACCCATGCTTCAGCGTAGAGAAGGACCTACTGTATCGGGTGGCAAAAAGGGCCGAAGAAACCGTTGAGCAGCTTGTGGTGCCCAAACCTTACAGGAAGTTGGTGTTGGAGTTGGCCCATGGGCACATTCTTGGAGGTCATCTGGGGACAGAGAAAACCCGAGAGAGGGTATTACAGAGATTCTATTGGCCGGGGGTGATGGAGGACGTAGAAAATTATTGTTCCTCCTGCCCTGTGTGTCAGAGGTTGGCCCCGATGCCACATTTCCGTAGCCCGCTGGTCCCTCTACCCATCATTGAGGTCCCGTTTGAGAGGATCGCCATGGATTTGGTAGGTCCTATAATCAAGTCCGCTAGGGGGCACCAGTACATATTAGTTATAATGGACTATGCCACCCGTTATCCAGAAGCGATCCCTCTCCGAAATACCTCGGCCAAAACCATAGCCAAAGAGCTATCTCTTGTTTTTAGCCGGGTGGGTATTTGTAAAGAACTGCTTACGGACCAAGGTACACCCTTTATGTCCCGGGTTATGAAAGAGCTGTGTAAATTGTTCAAAGTGACGCAATTGCGTACGTCTGTGTATCACCCCCAAACCGATGGGCTGGTTGAAAGATTCAACAAAACCCTAAAACAAATGTTGAAGAAAGTGGTGGATAGAGATGGAAAGGATTGGGACTGTTTACTTCCTTATTTGATGTTTGCTATTAGGGAGGTGCCCCAATCCTCTACGGGATTCTCCCCCTTTGAGTTACTGTATGGGAGACACCCAAGAGGGCTGTTGGATATTGCCAAGGAAACTTGGGAAAGTGAGAGTTCTCCCCACAGGAGTGTGATTGAGCATGTCGCCCTGATGCAAGATCGAATTGCACAGGTAATGCCCATCGTGAAGGAACATTTGGCCCAAGCGCAGTTGGCACAGCAGAGAGTGTACAACCGTGGAGCCAAGACCCGTACCTTTTCCCCGGGGGATAGGATATTGGTACTTGTCCCTACGGTTGAAAGTAAATTCCTTGCCAAATGGCAAGGCCCCTACGAGATAATGGAAAAAGTGAGCGAAGTGAATTACAAGGTCAGACAACCAGGAAGGCGAAAGCCCGAACAGATCTATCACGTTAATCTGTTGAAAGCCTGGAGGGATAGAGAGTCCCTAGTCGCAGACACTTGGTCACCAGCTCAAACTGGTTGCGTGATTCCTGAGGTTGGAATAGCAGCCACCTTGTCACAACCCCAACAACAGGAGGTTAAGGAGTTTGTGCTTCGCAACAAGGAGGTATTCTCTGAGCTGCCGGGACAAACATCTGGGGTAGAGCATGACATCATTACCCCGCCCGGTGAAAGGGTGAAGTTAAAACCCTATCGGATCCCAGAGGCTCGACGGGAGGCAATACGGGAGGAAGTACAGAAAATGCTGAACTTAGGGGTGATAGACTAGTCCCAAAGTGATTGGTCTAGTCCCATTGTGTTGGTGCCTAAACCGGATGGGAGCTGGCGATTTTGTAACGATTTTCGTCAGTTGAACAAAGTTACAAAATTTGACACCTACCCCATGCCACGTATAGATGAGTTGATCGACCGGCTGGGAACAGCCCGATACATGACGACTCTTGACCTCACAAAAGGGTATTGGCAAATCCCCCTGGCCAAGTCGGCCAAAGAGAAAACCGCATTTGTAACCCCAGACGGGGCGTTCCAATATAAAAGAATGCCGTTCGGGTTACAGAATGCGCCGGCCACATTCCAGCGGAAAATGGACCAGATGCTGAGGCCCCATCGGAAGTATGCTGCGGCTTACCTGGATGACGTAATTGTCCATAGCACAGATTGGGCCTCACATCTGCCAAAAGTGCAAGCAGTCCTGGACTCTGTTCGGGAAGCGGGGTTTACGGCTAACCCCAAGAAGTGTACCATTGGGCAGGAGGAGGCCAAATATCTTGGGTACACCATTGGGAGGGGAGTAATAAAACCCCAACTCAACAAAGTCGAGGCCATCCAGAGTTGGCCACGTCCCAACAGCAAGAAGCAGGTACGAGCCTTTCTGGGAATCGCTGGGTATTATCGGCGATTCATTCCCCACTTTGCTTCTAAGGCTGTGCCCCTAACCAACCTGACGAAGGGGAAAGGGTCGGTCATGATTAAATGGACCCCCGAGGCTGAGGCAGCATTCCAATTCTTGAAACAAGCCTTATGTAGCCAGCCAGTGTTGTACTCACCCGACTTCTCTAAAGACTTTGTCGTACAAAGTGATGCGTCAGATGTGGGGTTAGGAGCAGTATTGTCCCAGGTCTGGAACGGGGAAGAGCACCCAGTCATTTACCTCAGCAGGAAATTGAAGTCCCATGAGGTAAATTACGCCACCGTTGAAAAGGAGTGTTTAGCGGTGAAGTGGGCTCTAGATTCCCTTCGGTACTACCTGCTAGGTAGGCACTTTGACATGGTTACGGATCACGCTCCGTTAAAGTGGATGGCTCAAAACAAGGAAACAAATAGAAGAGTGAATAGGTGGTTCCTGGCCCTCCAGGAATTCAACTTCACAGTAAAGCATCGCCCTGGCGTTCAAATGGGGAATGTGGATGCTTTGTCTCGAGTACATGAATGCCTGATTGCTGGTGTTCCAACCCCGAGGTTAAAACAAGAGGGGGGGGGGGGTATGTGACAGCAGGAAGGTAAAGTCACCTGGTTGCATCCAGGGGGGTAGATATATTTCGCCCAGATTCAGGCTTTACGCTGACTTATACAACTAGGTGGAGAGTTGTATAAGCCCAGCTAAGGCTAGTGGGCTCATGGATGACTCATACCTCTAGGGAGAGGGCTGGGCGTCGTACAGACAGGGAGTTGATGAGGCCAGCTGAAGCTTGTCAGCTCATTTAGGCCTCTATAAGAACTCCCAGCTTCATTAGATGTTAGCTCATGCCTGGAACCAGACCTGTGTGGACTGTCTAGGGAGAGTGAACCCCTGTGCGGTGAGGCAAAGCCTGTGTGGCTATTTGTTTGGACTTTTACTAAACCAGGGACTTAGGGACTAGGACAGCACTAGGCTGATCCCAGTTGTTAGTTAGGAAACCTGTATGTTTAGTCAGAGGTCAACTTGACCAGGATTTATTTTGGTTATGTTTCTTTTGCTTTGCTGTGTTTTGTCACTGTAAATAGAAAATAAACCGCACCTTTTTGATTTTGAAAACCACAACCTCCGTTTGCTGGGCCTGTTTTGTGTGGGGAGCCCATCCCGGGGGTCACACACACCCGCTGCCGAGCTAACCCCCTCACAATCCGTATATGTTGTGGTCGTTCAGGTGCTTATCTAATATTATTATTATTATTATTATACACGATTTATATAGCGCCAACAGTTTACGCAGCGCTTTACAATGTATAGGGGGGGACAACACAATTACATTACAGTTCAATACAAAAGGTAATAGTTTTTTGAAACTATTGATGCTCCCCGCTGAAACCACCGCCTGTGGAAGGGAATTCCACATCCTTGCCACACTTGCAGTAAAGAATCCTCTACACAGTTTAAGGTTAAACCTCTTTTCTTCTAATTTTAATGAGTGGTCACGTGTCTTCTTAAACTCCCTTCCACTGAAAAGTTTTATCCCTATTGTGGGGTCACCAGTATGATATTTGAAAATTAAAATCATATCCCCTCTCAAGCATCTCTTCTCCAGAGCGAATAAGTTCAGTGCTTGTAATCTTTCTTCATAACTAATATCCTCCAGACCCTTTATTATCTTTGTTGCCCTTCTTTGTACTCGCTCCATTTTCAGTACATCTGTCACAGATCAGCTGCGGAGCTTATCTGTGTCTTACATTTGCTGCTGTAGGTCGGCTGGTACCTGTTGTTCCACAAGCTTGTGTTCAGCTCTGGCTGCACTCAGCAGCTATGGGTGTCGCCGGCTTCACCTGTTGCTTAATATATCCTTCCTTCCTGCTACTTCCTGTCCAGCCCCCTATGTGCCTCCCTATTTAAATTCCACTCAGACCAGTTTCTGGTTGCTTGAGCAACACTCGTTTCTGAGCACCCTTCCTGTAACCCGCTTAACCTGAATTCTCGTGAACTGATCTTGTGTACCGAATCGGCTAGTTCTCCTGATAACGTTGTCTGCTGCCCGCCCCGACCTTGGCTCTCTATCCGGCTCTCCTTTTGCTTCATCCATCCGTGTCTGTCTGTGTCTTCTGGTACTCTCCTCGCGAGCAGGGTGAACCTGGGGGTCGTGACCTGGGGTCAGCACACAGCTAAGCCCAGACCCTCATGAGGGGGTCCCTGGCAGAATACCGGCTGGCCCTTAGATTCCATGCCCTGGGGGATCCCATGTCACCCGCTCGCCTGTGGGCTCACATCAGTACCATTGTGACAACATCCTTCCTGAGGACTAGTGCCCAGAACTGGACAGCATACTCTAGGTGCGGCCGGACCAGAGTCTTGTAGAGTGGGAGAATTATCGCATATGCATAACTGTACGATTAATAGAAATCTGAATCGCCCATGCGAAAATGAAAGCCGCACACATATATTTCCTATATGATTGTCAGGGATAGCTGTATGTTACTTGTCAAAAATGCGGTTGTATTTATCTGGAATCAAGCAATCAGCAATTCTGCTTGTTCTCAGATTTTTATTTTTTTTGCTCTACAAACAGCCTCACTAGCAGAACAGGAAAGGTTTCATCTGCCAGACTATTTTTCACAGAGATAAATGGGTCGAGTTCATAGTGTCAGATATTTCCTCCGTTCGTTTATCAGCCTTGGATCACTGGCTCATGTGATCACGAGAAACACAACAAATCCTTTCCAAGTCTTGCCTGTAGCCATTGCATTCCAAGGATCTCTTCAGAAGACAAGAATAGTATTTTTAAGAATTAGTCATCCTGTTCAGCTATTCACAAGCATGTCATGCATATTTTCACTAGACAAATGTTTTTTCACGGTTTTCAGTTGTACTCTACTGTAATAACTTTTTCAGATTATTCAATAAACTTAACTTTTTTAAATATTAGAATTATGGACATTCATAATCTTATAAATCTACACTTGTAGTGTCAGGGGGTTATAAGTGTATAGCAGTGCAATCCTGTTTTGCAGCCAAATTGGGATAACACCCAATATTTACTACATGTCCTCATTCACATAGCATAACCTAAAAAAATATATAAAATTAATAAAGATGGCTTTTTACATTTCACTTGCTCTTTTCTGAAAGCCCCAAAGCTCAGGTTTTCCTCTGCTTGGCAAAAGTGACTTGGGGGGTGGGGTGGTTGTTAATTTGTATCATAATTAACCCTGTTGATACTATGCTGGCAGAACTCATTACCTGTAAACTAGATTTAAAATTGTCTGTCCTAACAAAGGGTTAAAGATCTTGAAGCTGCTCTTCTGCAATCCTTGTTAATGAGGGGAAAGTCCGTGTGTCCCTGTTTGTCAGTGTGGATATATTGAATTCAACAAACACCGACTAAGATAAGAAATATTTTTTTTACGTTATTTTTTAATATGCTGTGTGAATGGAAACACATTACAAAGATATAGTGGTGTTTTCTCAAATTTTCTGGCAAAACTGGAAATACGCTTTAAGACATACACTGCTGTGATTAATCAAATACATGCTGAACATCATACAGAATATTTGTACAGTTAAAGTCGCAGTCCTCTACTTACACCACAAGATGGCAGAAACCGTTAACAGAGGACTCTGCTAGGACAGATTGTACATGGAACTGTCATTGTTAGCGTATTAACTACAAGATGGAGGATTATGGAAGTTACTTAAGTGTGGTCTTTATTAATTATGAATACAAGTTTAAGAATTCCTTTAGTTCAAAGATCTAAGATTTAAACATATTAAAACATTGCAAATAACGTATCCAGCTCTCCCACAGAGCCTATAAACACCTGCTGGTAATACACATTGATTTGGTAAATGAATTAAATCATGTTTTTAGTATATTGATGAAATCTAGCAAAATGGATTGATTTTCACTACTTTAATCCTATTGAAAATGAAGATGAAATTGGCCAAATGTGTTGAAATATTCTATTACTTCTTCAGTCGCTCAAGAGATAAATTTCCCAACATCATTTCAATTGATTTTGACCTGGTAAATGTATTGATGGAGTTCAATTAACCATTCTCTTCCTTTGAAGAACATGCAGCCACTTCCACCAATCTGAACCCTTACCTAAAAAGGGTGTAATAATACTGGCAGCTTTAAAGTGGTGTTCCGACAGACTTTCCATGAGGATACTGAGAAGCTCACAGCTCTTGATTCACGCAACTACTTTGGATGCCTACCCATGTTGAAGCGGCTTCCTGTTTGTCCCCTTGGGTTCTTCCTAAATCACACTTCCACAGCTCTCGGGGGAGACTCCCCTGGCAACACTATTTGGAAATACTGTCATATCTATTCTTAACTGTTTTATACTATACATGCTCAAGTTCTAATACTATACATGCTCATCTTTTCTTGTAGAAAAAAAAATACATGCTAATCTACTCCTGAAGAAGTGAACAAAAGAGTCACAAAACGTGTCAAGTTTCTGGATGCAACTTTAGTTTATTCATGTATTAACAGTTGGATTGTATATGGTCAACATTATATCTAATTATGTATGAAATGCATGGCTGGATGGCTTAACTCCAATAAAAAATGCATATAAAAGCAAAGGAGAAGGCCTTCAAAAAATACAAGGTTGAGGCATCATCATCAGCATTCAGACTTTATAAAGAATGCAAGAAGAAATGTAAGGGTGCAATTAGGGCGGCTAAGATAGAACATGAAAGACACATAGCGGAGGAGAGCAAAAAAAAACCCAGAAATTCTTTAAGTATGTAAACAGTAAAAAATGGAGGACAGACCATATTGGCCCCATAAAGAATGAGGAAGGACATCTGGTTACAAAGGATGGGGAGATGGCGAAGGTATTGAATTTTTTCTTCTCCTCCTTAACCCCATGGTTAACAGAGGACAGAATTAACATTAGACTTGGGAAAATTAACATTAATAAATCACCGGGACCAGATGACTTGCACCCGAGGGTACTTAAGAAAATCAGTCAAGTAATTGCCAGTTCCTAATTTTTACTGACAGTCTACTGACTGGATTGGTACCAGCTGATTGGAGAAAAGCCAATGTAGCACCAATATTTAAAAAGGGCCCAAAATACATCCCTGGGAATTACAGACCAGTTAGCCTAACATCAATAGTATGTAAGCTCTTGGAGGGGATGATAAGGGACTATATACAAGATTTTAGTAATGAGAGCGGTATCATTAGCAGTAATCAGCATGGATTCATGAAGAATCGTTCTTGCCAAACCAATCTATTAACCTTCTACGAGGGGTGAGTTGCCATCTAGATAAAGGAAAGCCCGTAGACGTGGTGCATCTGGATTTTGCAAAAGCATTTGACACAGTTCCCCATAAACGTTTACTGTACAAAATAAGGTCCGTTGGCATGGACCATAGGGTGAGTACATGGATTGAAAACTGGCTACAAGGGCGAGTTCAGAGGGCGGTGATAAATGGAGAGTACTCGGAATGGTCAGGGGTGGGTAGTGGGGTCCCTCAGGGTTCTGTGCTGGAACCAATACTATTTAATTTGTTCATACTGTAAATGACCTGGAGGATGGGGTAAACAGTGGAATCTCTGAATTTGCGGACAATACTAAGCTAAGCAGGGCAATAACTTCTCCGCAGGATGTGGAAACCTTGCAAAAAGATCTGAACAAATTAATGGGGTGGGCAACTACATGACAAATGAGGTTCAATGTAGAAAAATGTAAAATAATGCATTTGGGTTGCAAAAATATAAATGCAATCTATACACTGGGGGGAGAACCTCTGGGGGAATCTAGGATGGAAAAGGACCTGGGGGTCCTAGTAGATGATAGGCTCAGCAATGGCATGCAATGCCAAGCTTCTGCTAACAAAGCAAACAGAATATTGCCATGCATTAAAAAGGGGATCAACTCCAGAGATAAAACAATAAATCTTCCGCTTTACAAAACTCTGGTCCGGCCGCACCTAGATTATGCTGTCCAGTTCTGGGCACCAGTCCTTAGGAAGGATGTACTGCAAATAGGGAGAGTACAAAGAAGGGCAACAAAGCTAATAAAGGGTCTGGAGGACATTAGTTATGAGGAAAGGTTGCGAGCACTGAACTTATTCTCTCTGGAGAAGAGACGCTTGAGAGGGGATATGATTTCAATTTACAAATACCATACTGGTGACCCCACAATAGGGATAAAACTTTTTTGCGGAAGGGAGTTTAACAAGACACGTAGCCACTCATTAAAATTAGAAGAAAAGAGGTTTAACCCTAAACTACGTAGTGGGTTCTTTACTGTAAGAGCGGCATGGATGTGGAATTCCCTTCCACAGGCGGTGGTCTCAGCGGGGGGGGGGGCATTGATGGTTTCAAGAAACTATTAGATAAGCACCTGAACGACCACAACATACAGGGATATACAGGGATATACTGACATATAATCACACATTTTTTTTCAACCTCACCTATTATGTAACTATGTAATATGGATTCATTACAAATCAGCTTGCTACCATTTTATCATCGTTTTGTATGCAATATTTAGTCATTTATTGAACACAAATGTTTAAAACTAGTTGTTCATCGGGCTGTGCCTCATTTAAAGTCCCAGAACAAATAAATTGTTTGTATGGATATATTAATGAAAGGATGGAGGCACGTCACTGGGTGCACCAGGCCACATTCTATTCTGTTACATTAGGACAGGCTGTCATTGGTAACCTCCTTCTAAAAACGCTAGAGTCACTGGCCTGGAGCCATCATGTAGATCAAAAAGAGTGAAGAGAAGTCACCCTATTTGCAAACTTGTTTCAGGTCAGTGACACTGAAATTATTAATTCCATTAGAACATCATGATAACCAGGCAACCAGCATTTCCAGAAGGAGAGGTTAGGTATGGCAGCATCTAGATTTTTCTTGCTACATTGCTTACCTCCTTTTAAAAATGCTAGTTGCCTAAGCCCTAAGTGAATGCTGATCTAATGACTTCCATATGGACCCTAAAAAATGCATAGCTCCCAGCTGTCCCGGATTTCGAGGGACTGTCCCTGATTTAGAGAAATGTCCCTCTGATTCTCATTCCTCCTCATTTGTCCCTCATTTTGGTCTGATCCAAATAGTATATAAAATGCAGTTTTTATCTATCAAATAGTGTTTTCCAGCACTAAACCTTTCATCTGATTTTTAAATTGTTGCATTTGTAAGTTCCAAAAGCCAATATAAAGGAATAGTAGTGGTAAAAAGGCACTTGTGGGTTTAACCAATCTTGTTTTTTTTTTTTTACAATTCTCCTTTAAGGGGGTGTGGCAGGGTGTGTGTCCTATGCCTGCATACTTTTTCTGATAGGTGTCCCTCATTCCCATCTCAAAATGTTGGGAGGTATGAAAATGCATATCAGAAAAGTAATTGAGAAAGAGTACTGAAGCCAAGGTGTACCAGTCGGGACGCAAGAATCAATAAGAGCCCCTGTCTTTCATGACAGGTTTTCTATAATCAGGCAAATCATGGGAGAACAATTAACATTTGCACAGATATACCATTATCCCTTAGTTTATGATAGTAATGAGATTACTAATATATTGAAAATATTTGTAGTAACATGGAGGAACAGGGGCATACAAACCGTAAACCAGGACCATGGAATTTCCTAATTATTAACAGCACCTATCATGTACACCGATTCCTGTCACCTCGAGCCAGATACTAGTTATAACATACCATCATGATAATGGGGAGGGAAACATGGCCATTACTTGGTTCCCCCGAGTCACGGGTGCAGTAGCAACTGTTGTGTTACACTATGTGATTATTCTTTCTCTGTGTCTTTAAGATCTGTCCCCTTCTTTCTAGCTGAACTCTCTCTCTCACCGTAGTTCTTTATATATCTCCTCCACTTCCTGAACGTGAACTACTGACACTAGAGGGCGCCATTAAACAACTTTCTGCCTCATATGAGCTTTATAAGCTTACCAGCATCAAATTCACTAATGTCTTACAAAACATGAAGTCAGAAAGTGCAATGATGCAATTAAAGCGCGTCAATGCTCTCAATATTGAAAGAGACAGTTTTATCCAGCAAACCAGATTAAAGGCAGAAGCAAAAATAAAGCTGTTACAGGACACTGCATCTCACAGATCTGTTTCCACCAGACATTCTAAAAACTCGTCAAGATCCCATAGTTCAAGATACTCAACACTCAGTGAGCGACTTATTAATGCCCACGCTGAAGTGGAAGCCAGCAAAGTGCAGGTGGCATATGCAGAAAAAAGAGCAGAGTTGGAAGCGCAGTCAGTACGTCAAAGAGCAGAGTCGGAAGCGCAGTCAGCACGTCAAAGGGCAGAGTTGGAAACGCAGTCAGCATGTCAAAGGGCAGAGTTGGAAGCGCAGTCAGCACGACAAAGAGCAACAATGGAAACCTTAAATGAACAGTGTAAACATGACACAGCTATGGCAAAGCTAAGGGTCCTACAGCAAGCTATCAGTGCAGACGAAGGTGCAAGTGAGAAAGACAGCATTAACCTAAACATAGCAGATATGGAAGACCCCCTCAAACGCACTAAAGACTATGTCCTAAGCCACTGCAGTGCACACTCCATTGTCTCCAATGCTCCCGACTACATAGAGACTCCTTCACAGCTTCAAGTTAAAGAGGTTCCAGCAACTTCCTGCACTCAAAATCACTCCACTGCATTTCCTACCTGTCTACCTTGCCTGCCTTCATACGTCACAGAGCATCAGCGCAAGCTTCAAGCAAGTCATCAATCTCCAGTCATTGGTACAGCCTTGAATCAACGTACCATTGGAACAACTGACTTCAAGCAAGCAACTCACCTGGATGCATCTGCTGCACCATATTTCCCTGTGTCCTTTAACAACAATGTCAAAGATAACGCAATCAGCACCATACAGCCAACAGCATCTCACATAAAGGCGGAGACAACTGAGACAGAAGAGTTTGTGAGGTACATGCTTCGCAGAGAGCTCACAAAGACTGGTCTTACAAGTTTTGATGACCAACCTGAGAACTACAGAAGTTGGAAATGTGCCTTCAGAACTACAATCAGCAATATTGGCATTACAGCTGATCAAGAATTGAATCTGCTGATCAAATGGCTTGGTCCTCTATCTGCTGCACGTGTTAAGCCATTAAGATCGGTTTTCATGGACAATCCTACTGCAGGCCTCACAGCTGCATGGGAGCGACTAGAGCAAAATTATGGCAGTCCAGAAGCTATAGAAAATGCTTTGTTCATGCGTCTGGAAACTTTCCCAAAGATATCCGGTATGGACAACAAGGAGTTCCAGAGACTGAGTGACCTTCTCCTTGAGCTTCAGCTAGCCAAGACAGACCCAAAACTACCTGGACTCAGTTACCTTGACACTCCAAGAGGGGTAAACCCAATTGTCTCCAAGCTCCCGTATGGTTTGCAAGAGAAATGGACTGCACTAGGGTCATCATACAAAAGAGAGAACAAGGTTTCCTTCCCTCCATTCTCTTTTTTTTGTGAATTCATCAGGAAAATTGCAGAGACCAAGAACGATCCAAGTTTTTCCTACGGTGAGTACAGCCTCTTCTCACCCTTTCCTAAGAGTACCAGTCTTCAGGGCAACTATAGAAACCATAGAGGCCCAGTGTCCGTGAAAAAGACTGACATCCTTCCCACTCCTACCACAGTTCTGGCCACGAACAAACAGAGTAGGAAGATTGAAAACCCTAACAGAGAGTGTCCCATACACAAGAAGCCACACCCCCTCAATAAATGTATCGGCTTTAGAAAAAAGCCTCTGGAAGAGCGCAAGGAGCTTTTAAAGACATTTAGGGTATGTTTCAGGTGCTGTGCTTCTACAGAACATTTTGCAAGGGACTGTAATGCGTCCATCAAGTGCATAGAGTGTGGCTCTGAAGAACATGTGCAAGCCCTCCATCCTCTTGAGCCCAGCTCTGCACAACCTGCCAACACTCCTCCCAGGTTAACGCATGGCGGGGAGAATACAGACCAAGTGCCTAATTCTACCATCATTTCTTCATCCTGCACTGAAGTTTGTGGAGAAGACCACTGTGGTAAGTCCTGTGCTAAGATATGCTTGGTGAACATATACCACAAGGATCAACCAGAAAAGTCTCTAAAGGCATATGCTATCTAAGACGATCAGAGCAATCGATCACTTGCAAAATCGGAATTGTTCAATCTATTTGAAATAAAAGGCGAAGCTCATCCTTACACCTTGGGTACCTGTAGTGGAACTATAGAGGTTTCTGGAAGAAGGGCTCATGGACTCATGGTATCTTCTCTCAAAGGTAACTTGCAATTACCCTTACCTACACTTGTTGAGTGCAATCAGATACCTGCTAACAGGGAAGAAATCCCTACTCCAGCTGCTGCTTTCCATCACCCTCACCTCAAGGTAATAGCAAATGAGATACCGCCACTTGACAAAGATGCTCAAATCCTTCTTCTGATAGGAAGACACATTCTAAGAGTTCACAAGGTACACAGACAAGTCAGTGGACCCCCAGATGCCCCATTTGCCCAGCGCACGGATCTAGGGTGGGTCATCATAGGCAATGTCTGCATAGGCAAAATGAAAAGACCTACCAACATTTCGTCATTCAAGACAAATGTTCTGCCAAATGGCCGAAACACTTACTTTGAGCCATGCCCACATCACTACTGGGTGAAAGAGAAGATAGCCAGCCACGAATGGCAACATGGTATCTCAGGTGACACAAGCCCTTTCTCCTGCCATGTTGGCGACTTCGGCTCTACAGTGTTTAAAGCAACCAGTGAAGATGACATACTGGCTCCTTCAATGGAAGACAAAGAATTCATCAAGGTAATGGACAATGAGTTCTTTCAAGATGACTTCAACAACTGGGTAGCACCCCTACCCTTTCGTCTCCCAAGAGAGAGATTGCCCAACAACTTACAGCAGGCCATCAGTAGATTCTCCTCCTTTAAGCGAAACTTAAGCAGGA
Organism: Rana muscosa; assembly: GCA_029206835.1. NCBI lineage: Eukaryota > Metazoa > Chordata > Amphibia > Anura > Ranidae > Rana > Rana muscosa. The sequence continues at coordinate 1,011,136,524 of CM055116.1, read as the reverse complement.
AACCAGAGATGCAAAATCACTTTGTGGACTTTATGCAAAATGTATTTGACAGAGATCATGCAGAGCCTGCTCCCCCACTAAAGGATGGAGAAGAATGCTGGTACCTTCCATCCTTTGGCGTGTATCACCCACGCAAACCAGACCAAATCAGAGTTGTCTTTGATTCCAGTGCTCAGCACGAAGGTGTTTCTCTTAACAACATGCTCCTTACTGGACCCAACTTGAACAACAGTCTAATAGGAGTCTTGATTCGTTTCAGACAAGAGCCTGTAGCAGTAATGGCCGACATTCAACAGATGTTTCACTGCTTCATCGTCAGAGAAGACAACAGAAACTACCTCAGGTTTCTATGGCACAAGGACAATGACCTCAACAAGGAAGTTATAGATTATCGCATGAAGGTACATGACTTCGGTAACAGTCCTTCCCCAGCAGTGGCAACTTATGGGCTAAGGAGAACAGCTCAGACTGGAGAAGTTGAATATGGATCTGATGCCCGTCAATTTGTTGAAAGAAACTTCTACGTTGACGACGCACTTAAGTCCTTTCCAACTGCTAAAGAAGCAATTGATCTTCTCACCAGAACAAAGGAGATGCTGTCTGTAGCAAACCTTAGACTGCACAAGATTATATCCAACAGCCAGGAACTTATGAATGCCTTTCACTCTGAGGACTATGCCACTAGTCTAAAAAACCTTGACTTAGGTACAGATGTGCCTCCTGTACAGCGAAGTCTGGGTTTGTTGTGGAACATCAAGCAAGACAAATTCACCTTCCAAGTGTCAACTTGTGACAAACCCTTCACTAAGAGAGGAGTCCTGTCCTTGGTGAATAGCATCTATGACCCACTGGGTTTCCTTGCTCCAGTTACCATTCAAGGTAAGATTTTACTAAGACAGTTGTCTACTGAGAACATAGACTGGGATACTCCCTTGCCTAGTGAGAATCAACACAAGTGGGAAAGGTGGAGATATTCTTTGAAGTCACTAGAAAAACTTCAGATTCCCCGTTGCTATGTTCCAGGTTCCACTTCAACTGCTAACCGGAGAGAGATTCATATTTTCTCTGATGCATCAGTTGAAGCTATTGCTGTAGTAGCCTATTTGAAGACCTCTGAACTGAATGGAGAATCACACTGTAGTTTTGTCCTAGGCAAGGTAAAACTCACTCCCAAGCCTGCACATACCATACCAAGACTTGAACTTTGTGCAGCCGTGCTAGCAGTAGAAATTGCAGAGGTCATACGAAGTGAAATGGACACTAAAATTGATTCTTTCACCTTCTATACAGACAGTAAGGTAGTACTTGGTTACATAAACAACCAAACAAAACAATTTTATGTGTTCGTCAGCAACAGGGTTGAACGTATCAAGAGATTCTCTCTACCAAGTCAATGGCATCACGTTCCCACTGAACTCAACCCAGCTGACTGTGGGACCAGAGCCGTGTCACCTGCTGCTCTTCAGGGTTTGACAATTAATAATATATGTTTAAATTTCTTCTTTTTGTATTATGTTAATTTCCAGTTTGGATTTGCATAATCCATGTGATCTACATCAATTTGTCTTTTTGTAACTATTTATTAAAAATCTATATATTTTCTACATATTCTGATGTGTGTTTTTCAGTCACTTTTAAAGTCCCACCTCCTAGGGGGTTTTTTTGTTTTATTCACTTATTTTTGGGATGTGGTGACTGTTAAACAAATACAATCTTGCAGATGTCGGTCCTCTTTGTCTTCTATTACTAAAAGTTATGCCCAGCGACGATAACAAAGTCCGGAAGGTAGAAGTCAAGGTAACCAAGGGAGGATCGACACGAACCTTTAGTCGACCAATTACAGAGTTAGTACTCCTTTTGCCAGGTGAGTGACTTGTGCAAGGACTAGCCATGCTGTTGGCACGGCGGGGAGTACATTGCTGCCATCTACAGGTTCTACTCAGAACTTTGGAATTATTTGAAGACATCATACTGTGACTTTATGTTCTTCATCCTGTTGAACTTACGTTTATTATTTGCTTGTTGCATGTTTTTCATTACAGGTTCCAGGACATTCGTCAGTATTGGACTTTTTGAAAATATATATTTTAGTTTGAGGTTATGAAATCTAAAGATTTGAGACGGGGAGTGTTGTGTTACACTATGTGATTATTCTTGCTCTGTGTCTTTAAGATCTGTCCCCTTCTTTCTAGCTGAACTCTCTCTCTCACCGTAGTTCTTTATATATCTCCTCCACTTCCTGATTCTGGTCATTACTCCTGTATTTCTTCCATGCTAAACATCTTACATGTGGCTTACAACTGCAACGTTTTTCTATCTATGAATATCCATCATTAAACGGAACATTCGAAAGGATTCATCGTCTGTCGTCCTAACTGTGAGTTTATTCATTGAGTTAAACTGCCTGTATCGATGCAAGGGATAATAGCAAACCAGCTTGAGTAAGGCCTACTTAAACCTGGAGATGAACTTTATCGCTTTGTAGTTGAGACAGAACAGCAACTATCCCCATTGCACCATTGTTATTACACCAGTATATGTGAAACAAACAGGATAAGAGGACTTAATTCAACTGAGATACTGTTTTTGTTTTTTTGGTCACCAAGACAGGAAGTAACCAGAAAGTTTTGGTTGAAGTTCCACTTTAAAGAAGACCTTGTCAATAAAAATAGTTCTGAACCATAATATAATGGCAGCATTGTAAATAAATAATATCTCGTTCCAGGTTCAGATCCTGGAAGGGCTATCGGTGTGCCGATTAGGTGATCTTTTAAATCCAGACCTTTAAGCCATGTACACACGATCGGATTTCCGATGGATTTTTCCATCGGATTTCCGATGAAGCTGACTTCCATCAGTCTTGCCTACACACCATCAGTCAAAAATCCGACCGTCCCAAACGCCGTGACGTAAAACACTCCGAGCCGAGAAAAATTAAGTTCAATGCTTCTGAGCATGCGTCGACTTGATTCTGAGCATGCGTGGGTTTTTTCTCCGATGGAGTTCCACACAGACGATCGGAATTTGCTATCGTTTTTTTTTCCATCGGATAAATTTAAAACATGTTCTATTTTTAATCACTGATGGAAAAAAGACAGATGGGGCCCATACACGATCGGTTTGTCCGATTAAAAAAGTCCATCGGTAAAACCGATCGTGTGTACAGGGCTTTAGAATTTTTTGCGGTCTGCTTCTGACCACTGGGAGTCAGGCTCAGTACAGGTTTCCTTTACTATTCCAGGCAACAATATAGCCTGCAGCTATGAGGCACGTGGATATAAATATAGAAAGGGCAGCATAGAATACAGTCACACATATGTGAATACATGATTAATTCATAAAGTAACAGCTGAATCTCAACTAATAGAATTATCTGATCAGAAAATGTTGTGTATACTGACTGGTAGATAAGTAGCTTTTTTTATCCTGCCATCTAAGTTACAGTAAATATCTGCAATCATCTGTGTGCAGGACAATGAGTGTGTGAATATACGTAACATGCAACCCTGTTCACCCTCACCCCATTGTTGCCTTTACCATACATACTGGAGAATCAGGGGGCCTGCACAGTGCAGAATCAAGTGACAAAAGTCTGCAGTGCTGCTTTGATAAAATGTAAAAAACCTGCAAAAGTAGGCTGTACTGGATTATGAAACTCCCCAGGAGGTACCTGAATGGGCTTTAGCACAGTTATGTTTTTTTTGTACCATTAGCAGTTAATCCCTTAATGCCGCCCTTCCAGCAACCCTTTAAATGGGCTTTAATGCTATGGAGGTAGTGTGGCATCTGTATCTTGTGACATCTGTAGTTGGTTCTTACAGTGGTCATATTATTGGGAGCATGTCCCACTGGTGCAATTAGAAGCCTTGCATATGTGTGGCAGTATTGTCAGCAAGAGGTTAATGAATGGCCTTATTTGTGCATGGAATTGCTTTTTAAAGACAAAGTAAAGCCTAGTACACACTTAGATTTTTTTGTTCAATCCAATGGGCTGAAAAAAACAAACAAAACTGAAGGGTTCGGGAGGAGTCACTGTACTAACTAAGCAATGTTAGTACAGTGATCTTCCCGCTGAGCTATTGTGTTCTGACAGGGGGATGAATCCCCACCTGAACATACCGTTCTGAGCTCTTAGCCATTGGCTGCCGATTGGCAGACCGTTTTCAATGCCCCTTCAACAGGAGCCAGACAGATTTCTGTCAGACCGGCTGCCGTATATACGGGCCAAATGTTGGCTGGTTTCTATTGAACCGGCAGATATTCGGTCCATGTGTATGACCCTTAACGAGTAGGAGATAAATACATACAGACTATCATATGGCTGTAAAATATATAAAACGTAACCACTTCAGCCCTGAAGGATTTGGCTGCCCAATGATCGGGCCATTTTTTGCAATTTGGCACTGCGCCACTTTAACTGACAATTGCGTGGTCTTGCGACGTGGCTTCCAAACAAAATTTACGTCCTTTTTTTTACCACAAATAGAGATTTCTTTTGGTGGAATTTGATCACCTCTGCGGTTTTTATTTTTTGCGCTATAAACAAAAAAAGTTATGGCGGCGATCTGCGATTTTTATCGTGACTGCGACATTATGGCCGAAACATCGGACACTTTTTGGGACCATTGTCATTTATACAGCGATCAGTGCTATAAAAATGCACTGATTACTGTGTAAATGACACTGGCAGGGAAGCGGTTAACCACTAGGGGGCGAGGAAGGGGTTAATTGTGTCCTAGGTAGTGATTCTAACTGTGTGGGGGCTGGGCTACCTGTGACACGACACTGATAGCTGCTCCCGATCACAGGGAGCAGACGGTCAGTGTCCTGTCACTAGGCAGAACAGGGAGATGCACAGGCACAGTTTAGACAGGCATCCCCCCGTTCTGCCTCTCCGTGACACGATCGCGGGCCGCCGGCGAACATCGAGTTTCTTAAAGGGGATGAACAGGTACGTCCATTTGCCTACTGCTGCCATTCTGCCGACTTATATCGGCGTGCAGCCGTCGGCAAGTGGTTAAAGGAAATGTATAACCTCATCAGTTATTCTGGGTTCCCTGGTTGAAATCCTAATCAGAACACTATTTACATGGAGTTTGCATGTTCTCCCTGTGCTTGTGTGGATTTTTCCTCTGTGTACTCCAGTATCCTCCCACACTCCAAAGACATACTGGCAGGTTACCGTATATACTCGAGTATAAGCCGAGATTTTCAGCCCTTTTTTTGGGGCTGAAAGTCCCCCCCTCGGCTTATACTCGAGTCATCGAAATTTTTCCATTGTAAATAGTACCTGTAAAGAAGTTGCGGCTGCAGCGTCCATCGTTCAAATTCCGCGGCGTCCATCGTTCAAATTCCGCGGTCTCTTCCTGTTCCTTCCGTGATATGCGAATCTCATCAGACACTCTCCGCCTATCACGAACGTTCTCTCATCCTCAGTTTTCCAGCAGACGTCTGTGATTGGCGGAACACCCAACACAGTGTCTGCTGGGAAAACTGAGGATGAGAGAATGATCGTGATAGGCGGAGAGTGTCTGTTGAGAATCGCCTATCACGGAAGGAACAGGAAGAGACCGCGGAATTTGAACGATGGACGCCACGGAATTTGAACGATGGACGCCGCAGCCGCAACTTCTTTACAGGTACTATTTACAATGTAAAATAGGGAACAGCGAGCTAGGGAACAGTGGACAGTGAGGCATCGGCTTATACTCGAGTCAGTAAGGTTTCCCAGTTTTTTTGGCAACATTAGGTACCTCGGCTTATACTCGAGTCGGCTTATACTCGAGTATATACAGTAATTGGCTCCTGTGTTAGATGCGTGCTTGTGTGTATGCATGTGAAATATGAACTTCAGCTTGTGAGCTCCTTATGGCCAGGGATTGTTGTGAATGTACAACAGTGTGTAAAGCACTGCATGAATTGTTGGTGCTACATGTAGCGGGGGTCCCAATTTAGGGGGCTGCTATATTAAATTTAGGGGTGATTCGAGTGGTAGTTGGCTTGGATCTTCCAATTTGTTGGACTCTGCCTTGCTGCTGTTTTCACCTGGCATGCAGTTCCCTTTAGAAGTATGGATGGCGCTGTCACTTGTACTCGGGGTTGAACCACAGGTGATGGAGTGGCGATTGGGTGTCCTCTCTCGGCAGCCGTGCAGTGGGCGTGGTCTACCCGCTGTGCATGCCGGGAGAGGGTACAAAAAGGGGCAGACGCCATTGGTCAGGGGGACTTCGGTCAGGGTGGTTCTGGAGTCCAAGTTCAAGTGCGTGGCCCTCCAGGCCATGGGGCCACGTGCGCCTCTAGCTGGAGTCCACTTCGAGAGGAAGAATCCCAGGGTGCCGCCTTGCGAGGTGACCCGCATCTGGAAGAGGAGGCTGGGGGAGGACCGTTCCGAAGGACTGGTGAGAGATCACAGTGAAGGAAGGGGCCCAGTAACTCTCTGGAGGGATGTCATCCATCCGAAAAGGGATCTAACAACGTAACCATTAGGAGGTTCGGGACACTATAGATTCTGTGGTAGGGGATCTCCCGATCGCATCTATCAAGGGAATCTGATTGACTGTTTGAGCTACATGCCAGCTGCTAGTGCCATTGGGTGACTATCCGGGTGAGCTATACCCACTCGGGATCGAGTGGCGAAGAAGCCAGAAGTGTCTGAATCCGATCTATCCTTTCAAACGCCTTTCTCTCTTCTCAACTTTGTGGTTATTCGTGCATAAGAAAAATAAACTCTACGTTGGAGTTGCTACTGGTGTGGACCTTGGAGTTACTTGGGGGTATAGAGACTTGTCCTTTACATTCTAAGGGACTAGAACCAACTTTAAGGAGAACCTTGCTGCAAGACCCGTAAGTTACAAGTGTGCTTAACCTCTGCAAACCAGAGGGTACGGGCATGGTGGCATCGTGTGCCTTTTCCTCCTGTGAGTGAGCCAAAGTCAGGAGGGAAAGGGCGCGTGTGCTACATACATAATAATATAGAACAGAGCAGGAAAGGGTAGAGCTCCTCTCATGTTTATTGCCACCTGTGCCCTTATTCAAAAGATTTTTCCTAATCCTCATTCTAGTTTCATTATAATATATCTCTATATATATATATATATATATATATTGTAGCAGAGTGTCTCAAATGGAGCTGTGAAAGTACTGTTTGGAGGTTTACACATCTCCCAGGCTCCTCTCATACATATTTAAAGATCTCTAATCCACTGTCCATTTTGGGGTTTGCGCCATCTCTTGGAGAAATTTGCACTTACCTGCAGGCAGTGAACCTGCAGGCAGTGCTCTCAAACCTGGGAAACAGACAAGTCGTGTTTGAGAGAGCTGAAAGTTTGGTGTTTGGAGACTGTCAAGCACTAGGCTTGCTCAGCCTAATAGTGAGTATTCATGTTTATGTAGTTAGTGCCGAGACATGGCTAGGATTTTTGTTTTGAAGTTTTTGCACTGTTACTTTGTGGAACATTGTACAGCACCTGTAAATAGCAGAAATAAACACAGCAATGTTTGTCACTACCTCACTGGACTGGTATCTGTGCCTGAAAGTGTGCTCATCCCCGAGAGCTTTGTACCTGCTACCTATCCCCGGCTCACAATATATATATTGTGAGGGGGTTAGCTCGGCAGCGGGTGTGTGTGACCCCCGGGATGGGCTCCCCACACAAAAACAGGCCCAGCAAACGGAGGTTGTGGTTTTCAAAATCAAAAAGGTGCGGTTTATTTTCTATTTACAGTGGCAAAACACAGCAAAGCAAAAGAAACATAAACAAAATAAATCCTGGTCAACTTGACCTCTGACTAAACATACAGGTTTCCTAACTAACAACTGGGATCAGCCTAGTGCTGTCCTAGTCCCTAAGTCCCTGGTTTTAAATGTCCAAGCAAATAGCCACACAGGCTTTGTCTCACCGCACAAGGGTTCACTCTCTCCAGGAAGTCCACACAGGTCTGCTTCCAGGCATGAGCTAACCCCTAATGAAGCTGGGAGTTTTTATAGAGGCCTAAATGAGCTGACAAGCTTCAGCTGGTCTCATCAACTCCCTGTCTGCACGACGCCCCACACTCTCCCTAGAGGTATGAGTCATCCATGAGCCCACTAGCCTCAGCTGGGCTTATACAACTCTCCACCTAGTTGTATAAGTCGGCGTAAAGCCTGAATCTGGGCGAAATATATCTACCCCCCTGGATGCAACTAGGTGACTTTACCTTCCTGCTGTCACATACCCCCCCCTCTTGTTTTAACCTCGGGGTTGGAACACCAGCAATCAGGCATTCATGTACTCGAGACAAAGCATCCACATTCCCCATTTGAACGCCAGGGCGATGCTTTACTGTGAAGTTGAATTCCTGGAGGGCCAGGAACCACCTATTCACTCTTCTATTTGTTTCCTTGTTTTGAGCCATCCACTTTAACGGGGCGTGATCCGTAACCATGTCAAAGTGCCTACCTAGCAGGTAGTACCGAAGGGAATCTAGAGCCCACTTCACCGCTAAACACTCCTTTTCAACGGTGGCGTAATTTATCTCATGGGACTTCAACTTCCTGCTGAGGTAAATGACTGGGTGCTCTTCCCCGTTCCAGACCTGGGACAATACTGCTCCTAACCCCACATCTGACGCATCACTTTGTACGACAAAGTCTTTAGAGAAGTCGGGTGAGTACAACACTGGCTGGCTACATAAGGCTTGTTTCAAGAATTGGAATGCTGCCTCAGCCTCGGGGGTCCATTTAATCATGACCGACCCTTTCCCCTTCGTCAGGTTGGTTAGGGGCACAGCCTTAGAAGCAAAGTGGGGAATGAATCGCCGATAATACCCAGCGATTCCCAGAAAGGCTCGTACCTGCTTCTTGCTGTTGGGACGTGGCCAACTCTGGATGGCCTCGACTTTGTTGAGTTGGGGTTTTATTACTCCCCTCCCAATGGTGTACCCAAGATATTTGGCCTCCTCCTGCCCAATGGTACACTTCTTGGGGTTAGCCGTAAACCCCGCTTCCCGAACAGAGTCCAGGACTGCTTGCACTTTTGGCAGATGTGAGGCCCAATCTGTGCTATGGACAATTACGTCATCCAGGTAAGCCGCAGCATACTTCCGATGGGGCCTCAGCATCTGGTCCATTTTCCGCTGGAATGTGGCCGGCGCATTCTGTAACCCGAACGGCATTCTTTTATATTGGAACGCCCCGTCTGGGGTTACAAATGCGGTTTTCTCTTTGGCCGACTTGGCCAGGGGGATTTGCCAATACCCTTTTGTGAGGTCAAGAGTCGTCATGTATCGGGCTGTTCCCAGCCGGTCGATCAACTCATCTATACGTGGCATGGGGTAGGTGTCAAATTTTGTAACTTTGTTCAACTGACGAAAATCGTTACAAAATCGCCAGCTCCCATCCGGTTTAGGCACCAACACAATGGGACTAGACCAATCACTTTGGGACTCCTCTATCACCCCTAAGTTCAGCATTTTCTGTACTTCCTCCCGTATTGCCTCCCGTCGGGCCTCTGGGATCCGATAGGGTTTTAACTTCACCCTTTCACCGGGCGGGGTAACGATGTCATGCTCTACCCCAGATGTTTGTCCCGGCAGCTCAGAGAATACCTCCTTGTTGCGAAGCACAAACTCCTTAACCTCCTGTTGTTGGGGTTGTGACAAGGTGGCTGCTATTCCAACCTCAGGAATCACGCAACCAGTTTGAGCTGGTGACCAAGTGTCTGCGACTAGGGACTCTCTATCCCTCCAGGCTTTCAACAGATTAACGTGATAGATCTGTTCGGGCTTTCGCCTTCCTGGTTGTCTGACCTTGTAATTCACTTCGCTCACTTTTTCCATTATCTCGTAGGGGCCTTGCCATTTGGCAAGGAATTTACTTTCAACCGTAGGGACAAGTACCAGTATCCTATCCCCCGGGGAAAAGGTACGGGTCTTGGCTCCACGGTTGTACACTCTCTGCTGTGCTAACTGCGCTTGGGCCAAATGTTCCTTCACGATGGGCATTACCTGTGCAATTCGGTCTTGCATCAGGGCGACATGCTCAATCACACTCCTGTGGGGAGAACTCTCACTTTCCCAAGTTTCCTTGGCAATATCCAACAGCCCTCTTGGGTGTCTCCCATATAGTAACTCAAAGGGGGAGAATCCCGTAGAGGATTGGGGCACCTCCCTAATAGCAAACATCAGATAAGGAAGTAGACAGTCCCAATCCTTTCCATCTCTATCCACCACTTTCTTCAACATTTGTTTTAGGGTTTTGTTGAATCTTTCAACCAACCCATCGGTTTGGGGGTGATACACAGATGTACGTAATTGCGTCACTTTGAACAATTTACACAGCTCCTTCATAACCCGGGACATAAAGGCTGTACCTTGGTCCGTAAGCAGTTCTTTACAAATACCCACCCGGCTAAACACAAGAGATAGCTCTTTGGCTATGGTTTTGGCCGAGGTATTTCGGAGAGGGATCGCTTCTGGATAACGGGTGGCATAGTCCATTATAACTAATATGTACTGGTGCCCCCTAGCGGACTTGATTATAGGACCTACCAAATCCATGGCGATCCTCTCAAACGGGACCTCAATGATGGGTAGAGGGACCAGCGGGCTACGGAAATGTGGCATCGGTGCCGACCTCTGACAAACAGGGCAGGAGGAACAATAATTTTCTATGTCCTTCATCACCCCCGGCCAATAGAATCTCTGTAATACCCTCTCTCGGGTTTTCTCTGTCCCCAGATGACCTCCAAGAATGTGCCCATGGGCCAACTCCAACACCAACTTCCTGTAAGGTTTGGGCACCACAAGCTGCTCAACGGTTTCTTCTGCCCTTTTTGCCACCCGATACAGTAGGTCCTTCTCTACGCTGAAGTATGGGTAAGTGCAGGTATTATCTGGGTTCACTAACTCGCCATCTATTTTCACTACGTTTTCCCGTGCCTTTATTAGGGCGGGGTCTTTCAACTGTTCTGTGGCAAAGTTTTCCCTGTGAACCTCAAGATCAGAAAACTCCACAGACGGTAGGTTTTCGTCTGAGGAGGTGGGCTCCTCTCCAGTTTCTTGAGTCTCCCCTGCCAATACTGATAAGGGAAATTCCGGAGAGTCCTCACCACTCTCAGGGGAGTTCTGGCTATCACATTCCTGGTACATAGGGGCACCAGTGGGGGGCTCAGGATCATCCCACAGTTCCCAGAACTTCGGAAAATCCCTTCCCACAATGGCGTCATGCGGTAACTGAGATACTAAGCCCACTGGATGAGAGAGGGTACCTTTGGGGGTCTCGAAACACACTGTAGTCACTGGATACTCTCGGGTGTCCCCATGCACACAAATAACAGCTACCTTGCTATTCCCAGAGACCTCTGTTTTAACTAACTCAGCCTTTATCAGGGTCACAAGGCTACCTGAATCCAGCAATACCACAACATTTCTACCATTAACACACATTTTGCATAAATGTTTCTCAGTTCCTCGAATGGCAGTGCATGCGACTGTCGCACACAGCGACTGACGTCTGCCCGTCAGAAAGTCACACTGCATGGGTTCCTCCACAACCGGGCAATTGGCTGCAATATGTCCCGCTTGCCGGCAGCGGTAGCAAACGATCCTTCTTGCCGCCTCTTGAGCCGCTGATTTCCCAGGCTGTTCTCGCCAAACTTGGGGTAGAGCTCCCACCCTCTCACTCTCTCCACCCTCACCCCTTGGAATCCTCTTATCCGCCCCTGGGGATGGTCTGGTCTTAGGGTGGAAAGTCCGAGTGTCTCTGGAAGAGGCCGTCAGGTTCTCTGTAGCCAAGTATTTCTCCACACGATCCACAAGACCATCGGCCGTCTCTGGGTCTCCATGGCTCACCCACTTTTGGATGGCAGTAGGAAGAGCTCTCAAAAACCGATCCATTACAACACGCTCCACAATCTTTGGTGCGGACAAAGTCTCTGGCTGTAGCCACTTTCTGCTCAGGTGAATGAGATCATACATTTGAGACCTGGGGGGTTTTCCAAGCTGGAAAGTCCAGTTATGCACACGCTGAGCCCGGACAGCCTGGGTGACACCCAGCCTTGCCAATATTTCAGCTTTTAGCATCACATAGTCTTTTGCTTGGTTAGGCTCTAGGTCATAGTAAGCTTTCTGCGATTCACCAGTTAACAGAGGAGCCACCAGTCCAGCCCACTGCTCCTCAGGCCACTTTTCTCTTTCAGCGGTCCTTTCAAATGTGGTCAAAAATACCTCTGGATCATCCTCTCCAGTCATTTTTGTCAATAAACGACTCACCCCAAAGGACGCGGTATTAGTGGGACGGCTTTCCTCACTGGTCTGCGGGCGTTGCTGCATTACTGCTTCCATCTGTTGTTGTAGTCTCTGCTCTTGCTTCTGCAACAGGTCTATGAAGCGGGCCTCAGATTGCTGCTGGGCTTGTTGCTGAGCCTCCAGACTCTGTTGCAAAGTTGCGTTTGTCTGCTGCTGGGCTGCAAGGCTCTGTTGATGAGCTTGCTGCTGGGCTGCGAAGTTCTTTTGCAAACCTGCATTTGTCTGCTGTTGATTGGCATTTGCTAGAGCCAGCTGCTTCAGTATCTCCTCCATGCTGGCTTAAAAAAAACTGCCACTGGTTCTCCACCAACTGTGAGGGGGTTAGCTCGGCAAAGGGTGTGTGTGACCCCCGGGATGGGCTCCCCACACAAAAACAGGCCCAGCAAACGGAGGTTGTGGTTTTCAAAATCAAAAAGGTGCGGTTTATTTTCTATTTACAGTGGCAAAACACAGCAAAGCAAAAGAAACATAAACAAAATAAATCCTGGTCAACTTGACCTCTGACTAAACATACAGGTTTCCTAACTAACAACTGGGATCAGCCTAGTGCTGTCCTAGTCCCTAAGTCCCTGGTTTTAAATGTCCAAGCAAATAGCCACACAGGCTTTGTCTCACCGCACAAGGGTTCACTCTCTCCAGGAAGTCCACACAGGTCTGCTTCCAGGCATGAGCTAACCCCTAATGAAGCTGGGAGTTCTTATAGAGGCCTAAATGAGCTGACAAGCTTCAGCTGGTCTCATCAACTCCCTGTCTGCACGACGCCCCACACTCTCCCTAGAGGTATGAGTCATCCATGAGCCCACTAGCCTCAGCTGGGCTTATACAACTCTCCACCTAGTTGTATAAGTCGGCGTAAAGCCTGAATCTGGGCGAAATATATCTACCCCCCTGGATGCAACCAGGTGACTTTACCTTCCTGCTGTCACAATATGTATCGGGTGTCTCACAAAATAACCTGCAGATCCTGCCAAGTTTGCCAGAACAATGTACACAGGCTTTCCAGCTTCAGTTAGAGAAAAGTTGCCTGCCACGTCTGGGTTTATTTCCACCCCTCCTCCTTCCTGTTTTCACAGACTTGAGGGAGTGTAATATGAGCTGACACACACACACAGCTCTGGATTGAGTGACCTCTGTTGTGTTCTTATGGCTGGAGAGGAAAACCAATTAAGGACAGAGTTACAACAGCCAATGGAAGAGATTGTACAGAACTGAGGAGAGCAGCAATGGATGCTGGGACATGAAGTTCTCACACCAAATGGCCCCATAGACTGGTACACAGGGAGAACTACTAACCCACACTGCACCTGTGCTACCAGGATGCAGTGCGCCACCGCACAGCCTGCTGGGGGATGTGATATAACAGACTAGTAAGGCCTCAGCACTCTCTCTGGACATCGCCTTCTATCAAGCAGGAAGCCTGCGTTGAGGCCTGCTGCCGGAGTGTCTAGGCCGGAAAGCTTGGTCCTACAGTTGTCAAGAAGGATTACTCAGCCCAAGTAAGGATCCTTTTCTGTGTGTCCAACTCTCGTTCCACAGAGACCAGAGTCGCCCATCTACCGACACCTTGTGCGGCTATGTGAGGGACCGGAGACTGCAAGTTGCAGAGAGACCGTGGACCGGAACACCGACAGTGGAGCATACCAGGGGGACGAGGCCTGCTTTGGTGAGGGGGCACCTGCCCAATATTGACTAACTGTTGTGTAGGAAGGTGACTCCTAAAGACTCGACAGTATTACTTGGAGTAGCGCGTCACTAGCCAGGACATATTGCATCTCGCAGTGACCGCGTGTTTAAGGGATTGGCGCTAGAGCAGCCAGTGAGTTATATATCCTCAGTGTTCTGTCTCAACTACAAAGCGATAAAGTTCATCTCCAGGTTTAAGTAGGCCTTACTCAAGCTGGTTTGCTATTATCCCTTGCATCGATACAGGCAGTTTAACTCAATGAATAAACTCACAGTTAGGACGACAGACGATGAATCCTTTCGAATGTTCTGTTTAATGATGGATATTCATAGGTAGAAAAACGTTGCAGTTGTAAGCCACATGTAAGATGTTAGCATGGAAGAAATACAGGAGTAATGACCAGAATCAGGAAGTGGAGGAGATATATAAAGAACTACGGTGAGAGAGAGAGTTCAGCTAGAAAGAAGGGGACAGATCTTAAAGACACAGAGCAAGAATAATCACATAGTGTAACACAACACTCCCCGTCTGAAATCTTTAGATTTCATAACCTCAAACTAAAATATATATTTTCAAAAAAGTCCAATACTGATAAATGTCCTGGAACCTGTACTGAAAACATGCAACAAGCAAATAACAAACGTAAGTTCAACAGGATGAAGAACATAAAGTCACAGTATGATGTCTTCAAATAATTCCAAAGTTCTGAGTAGAACCTGTAGATGGCAGCAATGTACTCCCCGCCGTGCCAACAGCATGGCTAGTCCTTGCACAAGTCACTCACCTGGCAAAAGGAGTACTAACTCTGTAATTGGTCGACTAAAGGTTTGTGTCGATCCTCCCTTGGTTACCTTGACTTCTACCTTCCGGACTTTGTTATCGTCGCTGGGCACAGCTTTAGTAATAAGACCCATAGGCCACTCATTCCGACAAACTTCCTTGTCTTTTAGAAGGATGAGGACTCCAACCTTAAGATTAGGCTTAGATGCTTGCCATTTGTTACGACCTTGAAGGTGGTGAAGATACTTTTTCTTCCAGCCATGCCAGAACACATTGGCTAGATGCTGCACCTGCTTCCATTGATGCTCGTAATGGTGTGACCGCAGCTTCTGTTTTGTACTTACAGAAGTGTGGAGTGAGGTGTTCACAGTTCTTATTTCCTTATCTTCAGGGTTTACTAGCCCATAGGTGGTGTCAATAGGGAGTAAGTAAGAGTCCTCACACAGAAACCTTGGAGGTGACAGCCATAAGCTCTCCTGAAGAGCGGCAGGTGACACGGCTCTGGTTCCACAGTCAGCTGGGTTGAGTTCAGTGGGAACGTGATGCCATTGACTTGGTAGAGAGAATCTCTTGATACGTTCAACCCTGTTGCTGACGTACACATAAAATTGTTTTGTTTGGTTGTTTATGTAACCAAGTACTACCTTACTGTCTGTATAGAAGGTGAAAGAATCAATTCTAGTGTCCATTTCACTTCGTATGACCTCAGCAATTTCTACTGCTAGCACGGCTGCACAAAGTTCAAGTCTTGGTATGGTATGCGCAGGCTTGGGAGTGAGTTTTGCCTTGCCTAGGACAAAACTACAGTGTAATTCTCCATTCAGTTCAGAGGTCTTCAAATAGGCTACTGCAGCAATAGCTTCAACTGATGCATCAGAGAAAATATGAATCTCTCTCCGGTTAGCAGTTGAAGTGGAACCTGGAACATAGCAACGGGGAATCTGAAGTTTTTCTAGTGACTTCAAAGAATATCTCCACCTTTCCCACTTGTGTTGATTCTCACTAGGCAAGGGAGTATCCCAGTCTATGTTCTCAGTAGACAACTGTCTTAGTAAAATCTTACCTTGAATGGTAACTGGAGCAAGGAAACCCAGTGGGTCATAGATGCTATTCACCACGGACAGGACTCCTCTCTTAGTGAAGGGTTTGTCACAAGTTGACACTTGGAAGGTGAATTTGTCTTGCTTGATGTTCCACAACAAACCCAGACTTCGCTGTACAGGAGGCACATCTGTACCTAAGTCAAGGTTTTTTAGACTAGTGGCATAGTCCCCAGAGTGAAAGGCATTCATAAATTCCTGGCTGTTGGATATAATCTTGTGCAGTCTAAGGTTTGCTACAGACAGCATCTCCTTTGTTCTGGTGAGAAGATCAATTCCTTCTTTAGCAGTTGGAAAGGACTTAAGTGCGTCGTCAACGTAGACGTTTCTTTCAACAAATTGACGGGCATCAGATCCATATTCAACTTCTCCAGTCTGAGCTGTTTTCCTTAGCCCATAAGTTGCCACTGCTGGGGAAGGACTGTTACCGAAGACATGTACCTTCATGCGATAATCTATAACTTTCTTGTTGAGGTCATTGTCCTTGTGCCATAGAAACCTGAGGTAGTTTCTGTTGTCTTCTCTGACGATGAAGCAGTGAAACATCTGTTGAATGTCGGCCATTACTGCTACAGGCTCTTGTCTGAAACAAATCAAGACTCCTATTAGACTGTTGTTCAAGTTGGGTCCAGTAAGGAGCATGTTGTTAAGAGAAACACCTTCGTGCTGAGCACTGGAATCAAAGACAACTCTGATTTAGTCTGGTTTGCGTGGGTGATACACGCCAAAGGATGGAAGGTACCAGCATTCTTCTCCCTCCTTTAGTGGGGGAGCAGGCTCTGCATGATCTCTGTCAAATACATTTTGCATAAAGTCCACAAAGTGCTTTTGCATCTCTGGTTTCCTGCTTAAGTTTCGCTTTAAGGAGGAGAATCTACTGATGGCCTGCTGTAAGTTGTTGGGCAATCTCTCTCTTGGGAGACGAAAGGGTAGGGGTGCTACCCAGTTGTTGAAGTCATCTTGAAAGAACTCATTGTCCATTACCTTGATGAATTCTTTGTCTTCCATTGAAGGAGCCAGTATGTCATCTTCACTGGTTGCATTAAACACTGTAGAGCCGAAGTCGCCATCATGGCAGGAGAAAGGGCTTGTGTCACCTGAGATACCATGTTGCCATTCGTGGCTGGCTATCTTCTCTTTCACCCAGTAGTGATGTGGGCATGGCTCAAAGTAAGTGTTTCGGCCATTTGGCAGAACATTTGTCTTGAATGACGAAATGTTGGTAGGTCTTTTCATTTTGCCTATGCAGACATTGCCTATGATGACCCACCCTAGATCCGTGCGCTGGGCAAATGGGGCATCTGGGGGTCCACTGACTTGTCTGTGTACCTTGTGAACTCTTAGAATGTCTCTTCCTAACAGAAGAAGGATCTGAGCATCTTTGTCAAGCGGCGGTATCTCATTTGCTATTACCTTGAGGTGAGGGTGATGGAAAGCAGCAGCTGGAGTAGGGATTTCTTCCCTGTTAGCAGGTATCTGATTGCACTCAACAAGTGTAGGTAAGGGTAATTGCAAGTTACCTTTGAGAGAAGATACCATGAGTCCATGAGCCCTTCTTCCAGAAACCTCTATAGTTCCACTACAGGTACCCAAGGTGTAAGGATGAGCTTCGCCTTTTATTTCAAATAGATTGAACAATTCCGATTTTGCAAGTGATCGATTGCTCTGATCGTCTAAGATAGCATATGCCTTTAGAGACTTTTCTGGTTGATCCTTGTGGTATATGTTCACCAAGCATATCTTAGCACAGGACTTACCACAGCGGTCTTCTCCACAAACTTCTGTGCAGGATGAAGAAATGATGGTAGAATTAGGCACTTGGTCTGTATTCTCCCCGCCGTGCGTTAACCTGGGAGGAGTGTTGGCAGGTTGTGCAGAGCTGGGCTCAAGAGGATGGAGGGCTTGCACATGTTCTTCAGAGCCACACTCTATGCACTTGATGGACACATTACAGTCCCTTGCAAAATGTTCTGTAGAAGCACAGCACCTGAAACATACCCTAAATGTCTTTAAAAGCTCCTTGCGCTCTTCCAGAGGCTTTTTCCTAAAGCCGATACATTTTTTGAGGGGGTGTGGCTTCTTGTGTATGGGACATTCTCTGTTAGGGTTTTCAATCTTCCTACTCTGTTTGTTCGTGGCCAGAACTGTGGTAGGAGTGGGAAGGATGTCAGTCTTTTTCACGGACACTGGGCCTCTATGGTTTCTATAGTTGCCCTGAAGACTGGTACTCTTAGGAAAGGGTGAGAAGAGGCTGTACTCACCGTAGGAAAAACTTGGATCGTTCTTGGTCTCTGCAATTTTCCTGATGAATTCACAGAAGAAAGAGAATGGAGGGAAGGAAACCTTGTTCTCTCTTTTGTATGATGACCCTAGTGCAGTCCATTTCTCTTGCAAACCATACGGAAGCTTGGAGACAATTGGGTTTACCCCTCTTGGAGTGTCAAGGTAACTGAGTCCAGGTAGTTTTGGGTCTGTCTTGGCTAGCTGAAGCTCAAGGAGAAGGTCACTCAGTCTCTGGAACTCCTTGTTGTCCTTACCGGATATCTTTGGGAAAGTTTCCAGACGCATGAACAAAGCATTTTCTATAGCTTCTGGACTGCCATAATTTTGCTCTAGTCGCTCCCATGCAGCTGTGAGGCCTGCAGTAGGATTGTCCATGAAAACCGATCTTAATGGCTTAACACGTGCAGCAGATAGAGGACCAAGCCATTTGATCAGCAGATTCAATTCTTGATCAGCTGTAATGCCAATATTGCTGATTGTAGTTCTGAAGGCACATTTCCAACTTCTGTAGTTCTCAGGTTGGTCATCAAAACTTGTAAGACCAGTCTTTGTGAGCTCTCTGCGAAGCATGTACCTCACAAACTCTTCTGTCTCAGTTGTCTCCGCCTTTATGTGAGATGCTGTTGGCTGTATGGTGCTGATTGCGTTATCTTTGACATTGTTGTTAAAGGACACAGGGAAATATGGTGCAGCAGATGCATCCAGGTGAGTTGCTTGCTTGAAGTCAGTTGTTCCAATGGTACGTTGATTCAAGGCTGTACCGATGACTGGAGATTGATGACTTGCCTGAAGCTTGCGCTGATGCTCTGTGACGTATGAAGGCAGGCAAGGTAGACAGGTAGGAAATGCAGTGGAGTGATTTTGAGTGCAGGAAGTTGCTGGAACCTCTTTAACTTGAAGCTGTGAAGGAGTCTCTATGTAGTCGGGAGCATTGGAGACAATGGAGTGTGCACTGCAGTGGCTTAGGACATAGTCTTTAGTGCGTTTGAGGGGGTCTTCCATATCTGCTATGTTTAGGTTAATGCTGTCTTTCTCACTTGCACCTTCGTCTGCACTGATAGCTTGCTGTAGGACCCTTAGCTTTGCCATAGCTGTGTCATGTTTACACTGTTCATTTAAGGTTTCCATTGTTGCTCTTTGTCGTGCTGACTGCGCTTCCAACTCTGCCCTTTGACGTGCTGACTGCGCTTATGACTCTGCTCTTTGATGTGCTGACTGCGCTTACAACTCTGCTCTTTGACGTGCTGACTGCGCTTCCAACTCTGCTCTTTTTTCTGCATATGCCACCTGCACTTTGCTGGCTTCCACTTCAGCGCGGGCATTAATAAGTCGCTCACTGAGTGTTGAGTATCTTGAACTATGGGATCTTGACGAGTTTTTAGAACGTCTGGTGGAAACAGATCTGTGAGATGCAGTGTCCTGTAACAGCTTTATTTTTGCTTCTGCCTTTAATCTGGTTTGCTGGATAAAACTGTCTCTTTCAATATTGAGAGCATTGACGCGCTTTAATTGCATCATCGCATTTTCTGACTTCATGTTTTGTAAGACATTAGTGAATTTGATGCTGGTAAGCTGATAAAGCTCATATGAGGCAGAAAGTTGTTTAATGGTGCCCTCTAGTGTCAGTAGTTCACGTTCAACAGACACTGTATTGGCTTCAGCAAGGATTTTCTCCCAGACTAATTCCAAGCTATTTGACAATTCAGTCCTTGAAGCTTCATAATTCTCCATTACTTTCCAAGTGGGTTTAACTGAGCGTTTGGGTAACTCAGTTTCTTCAGGAACTTGTGAGGAGGTAGATGTGAGTTCACATGCAGAAGCTTGGTCACTCATGATAGCAGACTGACTGTGAAAGCAGGCAGGATCTGTGTGCTGAAATATGACACTGTGCAGATTGTCTCAGGCTATAAGGCTGCCATGTGCTGCTCTGTCCCTTCTGTCTTGCTATGAGGGCAGTAAATCTTGTCTGTTTCAGTACTGACATGCAGAAATCTTGTAATTAGGCTGTGAAACTCCGTTGTTCTACTGTTCTGTCTCAACTACAAAGCGATAAAGTTCATCTCCAGGTTTAAGTAGGCCTTACTCAAGCTGGTTTGCTATTATCCCTTGCATCGATACAGGCAGTTTAACTCAATGAATAAACTCACAGTTAGGACGACAGACGATGAATCCTTTCAAATGTTCCGTTTAATGATGGATATTCATAGGTAGAAAAACGTTGCAGTTGTAAGCCACATGTAAGATGTTAGCATGGAAGAAATACAGGAGTAATGACCAGAATCAGGAAGTGGAGGAGATATATAAAGAACTACGGTGAGAGAGAGAGTTCAGCTAGAAAGAAGGGGACAGATCTTAAAGACACAGAGCAAGAATAATCACATAGTGTAACACAACACTCAGAAACATTGTGGATGTTTGTTCTTTGCCCTTTCATAACCTTATGGATTACAAATGTTTGATGTGCACCAACTGATGCTAGCGAAGACTCCGACTGCTGGAAGGAACTTTGTACCGGACTCAGTCAGGCCTGTTTTGCACAGATAGTTATTAGGACACGTGCATAATATTGCCCATTAGGGGGAGCTCGCAAGCATACAGCTTAAATATATAAGTGTACACTAGAATTGTGATTACTTATTTAACTGTTTCTACTTATAATTCCTTACAGTACCATTGACGCTTGCAGGGCCCTGTAAGAGTCAACTGTATGTGTTAAATCTGTTTACTTTATTTTTCTACCAAGTAAAATTTACTCTTGGTTAAGCAGAATTCTGTGTGGAGTTTATCTGTTACCCTTTTTGACAAGGGGCCATTACAAGGTAACAACTTTATTTCCAATTTTATTACTGTGTGATATTATTGTGTTTGCCAATTACCAGTGGGTTCCACAATCTCCGTATAGACCAGTTGTACCAAGGGAGGGTTTGAGTCAAATTCCTGGGGTTGATAGCCAAAGTACAGACCCAAAAACAAAACCAGCAGCTCCTTCGGGGCTAGTGCTACATATATATATATATATATATATATATATACACAGCCCTCAAATTTTCCACTCGCCTACTCGCATTTTGTGGAAAATTCGATCTTGCGAGCTGGGCTGCCTGCCTAGGAGGGGGGGAGAGCACCGCCGGTGGGGTTGTTTGGGAGCCATTCTCCCATCGATCGCCCTGGGAGGGAAGAGAGCATTGGAGGAAGAGTAGAGCCGCGGTATAGCACGCTGTTAGCGGCATTTACATTATGATTGTCTCTGCTCTGCTCGACACAGCCCCGCCTCCTCCTGACCTGCGCCTGTGATAGATAGAACGCCAGTCCACTGCTGCGATGCCTTCTATCTATCACAGGTGCAGGTCAGGAGGAGGCGGGGCTGTGTTGAGCAGAGCGGAGACAATCATAATGTAAGTGCTGCTATACTGCGGCTCTCCTCTTCCTCCAGCCATGCATTCCTCAGCCCAGGCGAGGCTGCGACGGACCAAGTAAGGCTGCAATGGACACAGTAAGGCTGCAATGGGCACAGGTGAGGCTGCACTGATAAAGTTGTTGTTAATATTTATTTTTATAACTTATTTTTGCATAAAACATTTAGGTGTCATTTCATGAGATAATTTATGAGGGCGTGTCTAGGGGCGGGGCAGGGTAGGGATTGAGTGGGGCACTGGTGGCGAGTAACCTTTGAGGCCTGGCTAGTAGCTCAGGACTTGAAATTTTGAGCCCTGTGTGTATATATGTATGTATGTATATATATATATATATATATATATATATATATATATATATTGTGACAGCAGGAAGGTAAAGTCACCTGGTTGCATCCAGGGGGGTAGATATATTTCGCCCAGATTCAGGCTTTACGCTGACTTATACAGCTAGGTGGAGAGTTGTATAAGCCCAGCTGAGACTAGTGGGCTCATTGATGACTCATACCTCTAGGGAGAGGGCTGGGCGTCGTGCAGACAGGGAGTTGATGAGATCAGCTGAACCTTGTCAGCTCATTTAGGCCTCTATAAGAAATCCCAGCTTCATTAGATGTTAGCTCATGCCTGGAAGCAGACCTGTGTGGACTGTCTAGGGAGAGTGAACCCCTGTGCGGTGAGAGAAAGCCTGTGTGGCTATATTTTGCTTGGACATTTAAAACCAGGGACTAGGACAGCACTAGGCTGATCCCAGTCGTTAGTTAGGAAACCTGTAAGTTTAGTCAGAGGTCAAGTTGACCAGGATTTATTTTGTTTATGTTTTTTTTGCCTTGCTGTGTTTTTGTCACTGTAAATAGAAAATAAACCGCACCTTTTTGATTTTGAAAACCACAACCTCCGTCTGCTGGGCCTGTTTTGGGTGGGGAGCCCATCCCGGGGGTCACACATACCCGCTGCCGAGCTAGCCCCCTCACAGTTGGTGGAGAATGCGGGCAGTTTTTTTTTAAGCCAGCATGGAGGAGATACTGAAACAGCTGGCTCTAGCAAATGCCAATCAACAGCAGACAAATGCAGGTTTGCAAAGGAGCCTTGCAGCCCAGCAGCAAGCTCATCAACAGAGCCTTGCAACTTTACAACAGAGTCTGGAGGCTCAGCAACAAGCCCAACAGCAATCTGAGGCCCGCTTCATAGACCTGTTGCAGAAGCAAGAGCAGAGACTACAACAACAGATGGAAGCAGTAATGCAGCAACGTCCGCAGACCAGTGAGGAAAGCCGTCCCACTAATACCGCGTCCTTTGGGGTGAGTCGTTTATTGACAAAAATGACTGGAGAGGATGATCCAGAGGTATTTTTGACCACATTTGAAAGGACCGCTGAAAGAGAAAAGTGGCCTGAGGAGCAGTGGGCTGGACTAGTGGCTCCTCTGTTAACTGGTGAATCGCAGAAAGCTTACTATGACCTAGAGCCTAACCAAGCAAAAGACTATGTGATGCTAAAAGCTGAAATATTGGCAAGGCTGGGTGTCACCCTGGCTGTCCGGGCTCAGCGTGTGCATAACTGGACTTTCCAGCTTGGAAAACCCCCCAGGTCTCAAATGTATGATCTCATTCACCTGAGCAGAAAGTGGCTACAGCCAGAGACTTTGTCCGCACCAAAGATTGTGGAACGTGTTGTAATGGATCGGTTTTTGAGAGCTCTTCCTACTGCCATCCAAAAGTGGGTAAGCCATGGAGACCCAGAGACGGCCGATGGTCTTGTGGATCGTGTGGAGAAATACTTGGCTACAGAGAACCTGACGGCCTCTTCCAGAGACACTCGGACTTTCCACCCTAAGACCAGACCATCCCCAGGGGCGGATAAGAGGATTCCAAGGGGTGAGGGTGGAGAGAGTGAGAGGGTGGGAGCTCTACCCCAAGTTTGGCGAGAACAGCCTGGGAAATCAGCGGCTCAAGAGGCCGCAAGAAGGATCGTTTGCTACCGCTGCCGGCAAGCGGGACATATTGCAGCAAATTGCCCGGTTGTGGAGGAACCCATGCAGTGTGACTTTCTGACGGGCAGACGTCAGTCGCTGTGTGCGACAGTCGCATGCACTGCCATTCGGGGAACTGAGAAACATTTATGCAAAATGTGTATTAATGGTAGAAATGTTGTGGTATTGCTGGATTCAGGTAGCCTTGTGACCCTGATAAAGGCTGAGTTAGTTAAAACAGAGGTCTCTGGGAATAGCAAGGTAGCCGTTATTTGTGTGCATGGGGACACCCGAGAGTATCCAGTGACTACGGTGTGTTTCGAGACCCCCAAAGGTACCCTCTCTCATCCAGTGGGCTTAGTATCTCAGTTACCGCATGACGCCATTGTGGGAAGGGATTTTCCGAAGTTCTGGGAACTGTGGGATGATCCTGAGCCCCCCACTGGTGCCCCTATGTACCAGGAATGTGATAGCCAGAACTCCCCTGAGAGTGGTGAGGACTCTCCGGAATTTCCCTTGTCAGTATTGGCAGGGGAGACTCAAGAAACTGGAGAGGAGCCCACCTCCTCAGACGAAAACCTACCGTCTGTGGAGTTTTCTGATCTTGAGGTTCACAGGGAAAACTTTGCCACAGAACAGTTGAAAGACCCCGCCCTAATAAAGGCACGGGAAAACGTAGTGAAAATAGATGGCGAGTTAGTGAACCCAGATAATACTGGCACTTACCCATACTTCAGCGTAGAGAAGGACCTACTGTATCGGGTGGCAAAAAGGGCAGAAGAAACCGTTGAGCAGCTTGTGGTGCCCAAACCTTACAGGAAGTTGGTGTTGGAGTTGGCCCATGGGCACATTCTTGGAGGTCATCTGGGGACAGAGAAAACCCGAGAGAGGGTATTACAGAGATTCTATTGGCCTGGGGTGATGAAGGACATAGAAAATTATTGTTCCTCCTGCCCTGTGTGTCAGAGGTCGGCCCCGATGCCACATTTCCGTAGCCCGCTGGTCCCTCTACCCATCATTGAGGTCCCGTTTGAGAGAATCGCAATGGATTTGGTAGGTCCTATAATCAAGTCCGCTAGGGGGCACCAGTACATATTGGTTATAATGGACTATGCCACCCGTTATCCAGAAGCGATCCCTCTCAGAAATACCTCGGCCAAAACCATAGCCAAAGAGCTATCTCTTGTTTTTAGCCGGGTGGGTATTTGTAAAGAACTGCTTACGGACCAAGGTACACCCTTTATGTCCCGGGTTATGAAAGAGCTGTGTAAATTGTTCAAAGTGACGCAATTGCGTACATCTGTGTATCACCCCCAAACCGATGGGCTGGTTGAAAGATTCAACAAAACCCTAAAACAAATGTTGAAGAAAGTGGTGGATAGAGATGGAAGGGATTGGGACTGTCTACTTCCTTATTTGATGTTTGCTATTAGGGAGGTGCCCCAATCCTCTACGGGATTCTCCCCCTTTGAGTTACTGTATGGGAGACACCCAAGAGGGCTGTTGGATATTGCCAAGGAAACTTGGGAAAGTGAGAGTTCTCCCCACAGGAGTGTGATTGAGCATGTCGCCCTGATGCAAGATCGAATTGCACAGGTAATGCCCATCGTGAAGGAACATTTGGCCCAAGCGCAGTTGGCACAGCAGAGAGTGTACAACCGTGGAGCCAAGACCCGTACCTTTTCCCCGGGGGATAGGATATTGGTACTTGTCCCTACGGTTGAAAGTAAATTCCTTGCCAAATGGCAAGGCCCCTACGAGATAATGGAAAAAGTGAGCGAAGTGAATTACAAGGTCAGACAACCAGGAAGGCGAAAGCCCGAACAGATCTATCACGTTAATCTGCTGAAAGCCTGGAGGGATAGAGAGTCCCTAGTCGCAGACACTTGGTCACCAGCTCAAACTGGTTGCGTGATTCCTGAGGTTGGAATCGCAGCCACCTTGTCACAACCCCAACAACAGGAGGTTAAGGAGTTTGTACTTCGCAACAAGGAGGTATTCTCTGAGCTCCCGGGACAAACATCTGGGGTAGAGCATGACATTATTACCCCGCCCGGTGAAAGGGTGAAGTTAAAACCCTATCGGATCCCAGAGGCCCGACGGGAGGCAATACGGGAGGAAGTACAGAGAATGCTGAACTTAGGGGTGATAGAGGAGTCCCAAAGTGATTGGTCTAGTCCCATTGTGTTGGTGCCTAAACCGGATGGGAGCTGGCGATTTTGTAACGATTTTCGTCAGTTGAACAAAGTTACAAAATTTGACACCTACCCCATGCCACGTATAGATGAGTTGATCGACCGGCTGGGAACAGCCCGATACATGACGACTCTTGACCTCACAAAAGGGTATTGGCAAATCCCCCTGGCCAAGTCGGCCAAAGAGAAAACCGCATTTGTAACCCCAGACGGGGCGTTCCAATATAAAAGAATGCCGTTCGGGTTACAGAATGCGCCGGCCACATTCCAGCGGAAAATGGACCAGATGCTGAGGCCCCATCGGAAGTATGCTGCGGCTTACCTGGATGACATAATTGTCCATAGCACAGATTGGGCCTCACATCTGCCAAAAGTGCAAGCAGTCCTGGACTCTGTTCGGGAAGCAGGGTTTACGGCTAACCCCAAGAAGTGTACCATTGGGCAGGAGGAGGCCAAATATCTTGGGTACACCATTGGGAGGGGAGTAATAAAACCCCAACTCAACAAAGTCGAGGCCATCCAGAGTTGGCCACGTCCCAACAGCAAGAAGCAGGTACGAGCCTTTCTGGGAATCGCTGGGTATTATCGGCGATTCATTCCCCACTTTGCTTCTAAGGCTGTGCCCCTAACCAACCTGACGAAGGGGAAAGGGTCGGTCATGATTAAATGGACCCCCGAGGCTGAGGCAGCATTCCAATTCTTGAAACAAGCCTTATGTAGCCAGCCAGTGTTGTACTCACCCGACTTCTCTAGAGACTTTGTCGTACAAAGTGATGCGTCAGATGTGGGGTTAGGAGCAGTATTGTCCCAGGTCTGGAACGGGGAAGAGCACCCAGTCATTTACCTCAGCAGGAAGTTGAAGTCCCATGAGGTAAATTACGCCACCGTTGAAAAGGAGTGTTTAGCGGTGAAGTGGGCTCTAGATTCCCTTCGGTACTACCTGCTAGGTAGGCACTTTGACATGGTTACGGATCACGCTCCGTTAAAGTGGATGGCTCAAAACAAGGAAACAAATAGAAGAGTGAATAGGTGGTTCCTGGCCCTCCAGGAATTCAACTTCACAGTAAAGCATCGCCCTGGCGTTCAAATGGGGAATGTGGATGCTTTGTCTCGAGTACATGAATGCCTGATTGCTGGTGTTCCAACCCCGAGGTTAAAACAAGAGGGGGGGGTATGTGACAGCAGGAAGGTAAAGTCACCTGGTTGCATCCAGGGGGGTAGATATATTTCGCCCAGATTCAGGCTTTACGCTGACTTATACAGCTAGGTGGAGAGTTGTATAAGCCCAGCTGAGACTAGTGGGCTCATTGATGACTCATACCTCTAGGGAGAGGGCTGGGCGTCGTGCAGACAGGGAGTTGATGAGATCAGCTGAACCTTGTCAGCTCATTTAGGCCTCTATAAGAAATCCCAGCTTCATTAGATGTTAGCTCATGCCTGGAAGCAGACCTGTGTGGACTGTCTAGGGAGAGTGAACCCCTGTGCGGTGAGAGAAAGCCTGTGTGGCTATATTTTGCTTGGACATTTAAAACCAGGGACTAGGACAGCACTAGGCTGATCCCAGTCGTTAGTTAGGAAACCTGTAAGTTTAGTCAGAGGTCAAGTTGACCAGGATTTATTTTGTTTATGTTTTTTTTGCCTTGCTGTGTTTTTGTCACTGTAAATAGAAAATAAACCGCACCTTTTTGATTTTGAAAACCACAACCTCCGTCTGCTGGGCCTGTTTTGGGTGGGGAGCCCATCCCGGGGGTCACACATACCCGCTGCCGAGCTAGCCCCCTCACAATATATATATATATATATGTGTGTGTGTGTGTGTGTGTGTGTGTATATATATATATATATATATATATATATATATATATTAATACATATACATATATACACAGTGGATATAAAAAGTCTATAACAGGGGTGTGTAGACTTGTTTAGACACTGTATGCTGTGCCTTGCCAAAATGTGAAAAGGGTTTTGTGTAACCCAGGCTTGTAATCCAGGCAGGTTGAGGGGCTCCAGTGTGCTTGTGTCATACAGATGAAACTGGATTTTCAGATTCCTCAGAGATTGGTACAACCAGGTCAGGGTCCTTGAGCTTCGAGGCTTTGTAGAGATTTGGGAGGGATGAAGTCTCCAATCTTGCATCTATGTTTTGTGGACAACAGCACACTGACTGTGCAGGGCTTTTGTTAGAGATATGACTATGATTCAGGGCTCCACTCTGGTGGACAGAGTAGGTCTCAGCCCAGGAGTCAAGAGGAGACCTGTGGGAGGCAGTGTAGCAGGGAGCTGCTAGATATATGTTGCCAAGTGTCCCTTTATCTGTAGCCCCTCCTGTAGTGATGTAGTGAGTGGAGTAAATGCCCCTTTATATGTCAGCTGTAGGTAGGGCCCAGAAGAGTTGGGGTTTGGGAGCAGGATATCCCTGATCAGCAAGATGTAGTGCTGTGCTGGAGGAGAGACAGAGAGTCCTCTGCAGGGCTGAACTGCCAGGGTGGCCAGTAGAGGACACATTGGGGACAGATGGAAGCCTTGCCACCCCTGATCTTTGTATAGCAGGTTCTGTAGCTTGATTTAGGATGACCTTGAGGCCTAAGTGAGAAGCACCTCGTGCATGGAGGAAACACCTAAGTGTGAACCAGCTGTGAAAAAGACTACCATCTGGGAAGATAGCTGCAAAGGAACACTGAGACTGTATCGAGTGTTCAGCACTAAGAGACTACTGACAGGAAATCATTGTAGTGGGAAGGTATAGTGTTCTGCACTGGAGACTTCTATCAGGATGTCATGTTATTTAATGCTTTCATGAAAGGAAGATGTACCGGTGAGAGTGCCTGAGTTGTGCAATAAAGTGTTAAAATGCAACTGGACATTCCTTTATTCTGGGTAACAGGCCTCTTGTGGGGAAAATGTGAGTTGGTGGGCTTCCAGCCAAGAGAAGTGTGACACAATATGGCAGAGAATCTCCAAAATGACAGGTAGGGGACTATGCCATCCAAGAAGAAGCAGGATGGGTCCAGAGTCAACATGGTGGGAACCACAGCCCAGTAGGAGACCCTTACATGCATGCATAGAGTTTGTGTGAGAAGACTGCCTGAAGAAGACAAATAAGCATGATTTAGGCATGTGACTGTGTCCTTAATGCTTCATTTGAGAATGGTTAACAATATATAAGTACACACACACACACACACATATATATATGGAGTACTATGCAAAAGTTTCAGGCAGGTGTTTATTTAAAAGTAAATTTGCATTGAAATATATATATATATATATATATATATATATATATATATATATATATATTGTGAGGGGGTTAGCTTGGCAGCGGGTGTGTGTGACCCCCGGGATGGGCTCCCCACACAAAAACAGGCCCAGCAAACGGAGGTTGTGGTTTTCAAAATCAAAAAAAAGGTGCGGTTTATTTTCTATTTACGGTGACAAAACACAGCAAAGCCAAAAGAAACATATAAACAAAATAAATCCTGGTCAACTTGACCTCTGACTAAACATACAGGTTTCCTAACTAACAACTGGGATCAGCCTAGTGCTGTCCTAGTCCCTAAGTCCCTGGTTTTAAATGTCCAAGCAAATAGCCACACAGGCTTTTTCTCACCGCACAGGGGTTCACTCTCCCTAGACAGTCCACACAGGTCTGGTTCCAGGCATGAGCTAACATCTAATGAAGCTGGGAGTTCTTATAGAGGCCTAAATGAGCTGACAAGCTTCAGCTGGCCTCATCAACTCCCTGTCTGTACGACGCCCAGCCCTCTCCCTAGAGGTATGAGTCATCCATGAGCCCACTAGCCTTATACAACTTTCCACCTAGTTGTATAAGTCGGCGTAAAGCCTGAATCTGGGCGAAATATATCTACCCCCCTGGATGCAACCAGGTGACTTTACCTTCCTGCTGTCACATACCCCCCCCCCCCTCTTGTTTTAACCTCGGGGTTGGAACACCAGCAATCAGGCATTCATGTACTCGAGACAAAGCATCCACATTCCCCATTTGAACGCCAGGGCGATGCTTTACTGTGAAGTTGAATTCCTGGAGGGCCAGGAACCACCTATTCACTCTTCTATTTGTTTCCTTGTTTTGAGCCATCCACTTTAACGGAGCGTGATCCGTAACCATGTCAAAGTGCCTACCTAGCAGGTAGTACCGAAGGGAATCTAGAGCCCACTTCACCGCTAAACACTCCTTTTCAACGGTGGCGTAATTTACCTCATGGGACTTCAACTTCCTGCTGAGGTAAATGACTGGGTGCTCTTCCCCGTTCCAGACCTGGGACAATACTGCTCCTAACCCCACATCTGACGCATCACTTTGTACGACAAAGTCTTTAGAGAAGTCGGGTGAGTACAACACTGGCTGGCTACATAAGGCTTGTTTCAAGAATTGGAATGCTGCCTCAGCCTCGGGGGTCCATTTAATCATGACCGACCCTTTCCCCTTCGTTAGGTTGGTTAGGGGCACAGCCTTAGAAGCAAAGTGGGGAATGAATCGCCGATAATACCCAGCGATTCCCAGAAAGGCTCGTACCTGCTTCTTGCTGTTGGGACGTGGCCAACTCTGGATGGCCTCGACTTTGTTGAGTTGGGGTTTTATTACTCCCCTCCCAATGGTGTACCCAAGATATTTGGCCTCCTCCTGCCCAATGGTACACTTCTTGGGGTTAGCCGTAAACCCCGCTTCCCGAACAGAGTCCAGGACTGCTTGCACTTTTGGCAGATGTGAGGCCCAATCTGTGCTATGGACAATTACGTCATCCAGGTAAGCCGCAGCATACTTCCGATGGGGCCTCAGCATCTGGTCCATTTTCCGCTGGAATGTGGCCGGCGCATTCTGTAACCCGAACGGCATTCTTTTATATTGGAACGCCCCGTCTGGGGTTACAAATGCGGTTTTCTCTTTGGCCAATTTGGCCAGGGGGATTTGCCAATACCCTTTTGTGAGGTCAAGAGTCGTCATGTATCGGGCTGTTCCCAGCCGGTCGATCAACTCATCTATACGTGGCATGGGGTAGGTGTCAAATTTTGTAACTTTGTTCAACTGACGAAAATCGTTACAAAATCGCCAGCTCCCATCCGGTTTAGGCACCAACACAATGGGACTAGACCAATCACTTTGGGACTCCTCTATCACCCCTAAGTTCAGCATTTTCTGTACTTCCTCCCGTATTGCCTCCCGTCGGGCCTCTGGGATCCGATAGGGTTTTAACTTCACCCTTTCACCGGGCGGGGTAATGATGTCATGCTCTACCCCAGATGTTTGTCCCGGCAGCTCAGAGAATACCTCCTTGTTGCGAAGCACAAACTCCTTAACCTCCTGTTGTTGGGGTTGTGACAAGGTGGCTGCTATTCCAACCTCAGGAATCACGCAACCAGTTTGAGCTGGTGACCAAGTGTCTGCGACTAGGGACTCTCTATCCCTCCAGGCTTTCAACAGATTAACGTGATAGATCTGTTCGGGCTTTCGCCTTCCTGGTTGTCTGACCTTGTAATTCACTTCACTCACTTTTTCCATTATCTCGTAGGGGCCTTGCCATTTGGCAAGGAATTTACTTTCAACCGTAGGGACAAGTACCAGTATCCTATCCCCCGGGGAAAAGGTACGGGTCTTGGCTCCACGGTTGTACACTCTCTGCTGTGCTAACTGCGCTTGGGCCAAATGTTCCTTCACGATGGGCATTACCTGTGCAATTCGGTCTTGCATCAGGGCGACATGCTCAATCACACTCCTGTGGGGAGAACTCTCACTTTCCCAAGTTTCCTTGGCAATATCCAACAGCCCTCTTGGGTGTCTCCCATACAGTAACTCAAAGGGGGAGAATCCCGTAGAGGATTGGGGCACCTCCCTAATAGCAAACATCAGATAAGGAAGTAGACAGTCCCAATCCTTTCCATCTCTATCCACCACTTTCTTCAACATTTGTTTTAGGGTTTTGTTGAATCTTTCAACCAGCCCATCGGTTTGGGGGTGATACACAGATGTACGTAATTGCGTCACTTTGAACAATTTACACAGCTCCTTCATAACCCGGGACATAAAGGGTGTACCTTGGTCCGTAAGCAGTTCTTTACAAATACCCACCCGGCTAAACACAAGAGATAGCTCTTTGGCTATGGTTTTGGCCGAGGTATTTCGGAGAGGGATCGCTTCTGGATAACGGGTGGCATAGTCCATTATAACTAATATGTACTGGTGCCCCCTAGCGGACTTGATTATAGGACCTACCAAATCCATGGCGATCCTCTCAAACGGGACCTCAATGATGGGTAGAGGGACCAGCGGGCTACGGAAATGTGGCATCGGGGCCGACCTCTGACACACAGGGCAGGAGGAACAATAATTTTCTATGTCCTTCATCACCCCCGGCCAATAGAATCTCTGTAATACCCTCTCTCGGGTTTTCTCTGTCCCCAGATGACCTCCAAGAATGTGCCCATGGGCCAACTCCAACACCAACTTCCTGTAAGGTTTGGGCACCACAAGCTGCTCAACGGTTTCTTCTGCCCTTTTTGCCACCCGATACAGTAGGTCCTTCTCTACGCTGAAGTATGGGTAAGTGCAGGTATTATCTGGGTTCACTAACTCGCCATCTATTTTCACTACGTTTTCGCGTGCCTTTATTAGGGCGGGGTCTTTCAACTGTTCTGTGGCAAAGTTTTCCCTGTGAACCTCAAGATCAGAAAACTCCACAGACGGTAGGTTTTCGTCTGAGGAGGTGGGCTCCTCTCCAGTTTCTTGAGTCTCCCCTGCCAATACTGATAAGGGAAATTCCGGAGAGTCCTCACCACTCTCAGGGGAGTTCTGGCTATCACATTCCTGGTACATAGGGGCACCAGTGGGGGGCTCAGGATCATCCCACAGTTCCCAGAACTTCGGAAAATCCCTTCCCACAATGGCGTCATACGGTAACTGAGATACTAAGCCCACTGGATGAGAGAGGGTACCTTTGGGGGTCTCGAAACACACTGTAGTCACTGGATACTCTCGGGTGTCCCCATGCACACAAATAACAGCTACCTTGCTATTCCCAGAGACCTCTGTTTTAACTAACTCAGCCTTTATCAGGGTCACAAGGCTACCTGAATCCAGCAATACCACAACATTTCTACCATTAACACACATTTTGCATAAATGTTTCTCAATTCCTCGAATGGCAGTGCATGCGACTGTCGCACACAGCGACTGACGTCTGCCCGTCAGAAAGTCACACTGCATGGGTTCCTCCACAACCGGGCAATTGGCTGCAATATGTCCCGCTTGCCGGCAGCGGTAGCAAACGATCCTTCTTGCCGCCTCTTGAGCCGCTGATTTCCCAGGCTGTTCTCGCCAAACTTGGGGTAGAGCTCCCACCCTCTCACTCTCTCCACCCTTACCCCTTGGAATCCTCTTATCCGCCCCTGGGGATGGTCTGGTCTTAGGGTGGAAAGTCCGAGTGTCTCTGGAAGAGGCCGTCAGGTTCTCTGTAGCCAAGTATTTCTCCACACGATCCACAAGACCATCGGCCGTCTCTGGGTCTCCATGGCTTACCCAGTTTTGGATGGCAGTAGGAAGAGCTCTCAAAAACCGATCCATTACAACACGTTCCACAATCTTTGGTGCGGACAAAGTCTCTGGCTGTAGCCACTTTCTGCTCAGGTGAATGAGATCATACATTTGAGACCTGGGGGGTTTTCCAAGCTGGAAAGTCCAGTTATGCACACGCTGAGCCCGGACAGCCTGGGTGACACCCAGCCTTGCCAATATCTCAGCTTTTAGCATCACATAGTCTTTTGCTTGGTCAGGCTCTAGGTCATAGTAAGACTTCTGCGATTCACCAGTTAACAGAGGAGCCACCAGTCCAGCCCACTGCTCCTCAGGCCACTTTTCTCTTTCAGCAGTCCTTTCAAATGTGGTCAAAAATACCTCTGGATCATCCTCTCCAGTCATTTTTGTCAATAAACGACTCACCCCAAAGGACGCGGTATTAGTGGGACGGCTTTCCTCACTGGTCTGCGGACGTTGCTGCATTACTGCTTCCATTTGTTGTAGTCTCTGCTCTTGCTTCTGTAACAGGTCTTTGAAGCGGGCCTCAGATTGCTGCTGGGCTTGTTGCTGAGCTTCCAGACTCTGTTGGTGAGCTTGCTGCTGGGCTGCAAGGCTCTGTTGATGAGCTGCAAGGCTCTTTTGCAAACCTGCATTTGTCTGCTGTTGATTGGCATTTGCTAGAGCCAGCTGCTTCAGTATCTCCTCCATGCTGGCTTAAAAAAACTGCCACTGGTTCTCCACCAACTGTGAGGGGGTTAGCTTGGCAGCGGGTGTGTGTGACCCCCGGGATGGGCTCCCCACACAAAAACAGGCCCAGCAAACGCAGGTTGTGGTTTTCAAAATCAAAAAAAAGGTGCGGTTTATTTTCTATTTACGGTGACAAAACACAGCAAAGCCAAAAGAAACATATAAACAAAATAAATCCTGGTCAACTTGACCTCTGACTAAACATACAGGTTTCCTAACTAACAACTGGGATCAGCCTAGTGCTGTCCTAGTCCCTAAGTCCCTGGTTTTAAATGTCCAAGCAAATAGCCACACAGGCTTTTTCTCACCGCACAGGGGTTCACTCTCCCTAGACAGTCCACACAGGTCTGGTTCCAGGCATGAGCTAACATCTAATGAAGCTGGGAGTTCTTATAGAGGCCTAAATGAGCTGACAAGCTTCAGCTGGCCTCATCAACTCCCTGTCTGTACGACGCCCAGCCCTCTCCCTAGAGGTATGAGTCATCCATGAGCCCACTAGCCTTATACAACTTTCCACCTAGTTGTATAAGTCGGCGTAAAGCCTGAATCTGGGCGAAATATATCTACCCCCCTGGATGCAACCAGGTGACTTTACCTTCCTGCTGTCACAATATATATTGCTTATTTTTATCAATCTACAAAATGTGCAAAACAGGAGAAAAACGGAAAACAAATAATATTTAGTGTCACTACCCTTTGGCATCAAACCAGCATCAATTCTTACACGTGCACAAATTGGTATGACTAACCAATTATACCAAGCAGGTGCTAATGATCATCAATTTCATATGTAGGTTGAAACACAGTCATTACTGAAACAGAAACGGCTGTGTATGAGGCTTAAAACTGGGTAAGGAACAGCTAAACTCTTGGAAGACAGTTTCATGCCACAGGTCATACACCATGGCCAGGCTGAGCATAGAAACAAGACACAAGGTAGTTATACTACGTCAGCAAGGTCTCTCCCAAGCAGAGATTTCAAGGCAGACTGGGGTTTCAAGTTGTGCTGTTCAGGCTCTTTTGAAGAAGCACAAAGAAATGGGCAACATTGAGGATCGTAGACACAGTGGTTGGCCAAGGAAACTTAAAGCGGAGTTCTGCCAAAAACTTTTTTTTATAAGCCTAACTTTGGATTATGCCATACATTAATACCACTGACGATTTTAATAACATTCGCCCCTCTAACAAAACATATTAGATTAAAAAATACCTTTTATTCCGCTTTGTTGTAAGTTCCCATTTTGCTTGTGGGCATGTGAAGCCCACAAGCATTGTCTCCCGGGATATGGTGCAGCTGAATGACCAGCATGCACCGCCAGTTCTCGCGCATGCGCAGTGGGAAATTATCGCAGCGCTGGAAACTTATGACGTTGCCATTACAACGGGCGTCGTCATCGGAAGTGCCCACCCCGTTGTGATGGCAACCTGAGTGGCGGCCATCCACATTGACTCCTGGGAAATAAGTCACATCGCTCCCAGGAGACAGTGCGCCGCCGGATATGACAGACATATCCGCGGGTGGCAGAGGCCGGAAACTAGATAGAAAACACTGCTATCCAGGTAAGCTCTCATAAAAAAATAAAAAATAAATTCCATTGCTTGATCTATATGCTGCAATAATGATTTTAAGAAATAGTTCTATAAGTGGGTGGAACTCCGCTTTAATGCAGAAGATGAATGGGCCTTTTTTCCCATTGTAACACACGTTTGCTGTTTTAATATAGATTTGTCTGGTTACTCTAGTCCAGGGATATGCAATTAGCGGACCTCCAGCTTTTGCAGAACTATAAGTCCCATGAGGCATAGCAAGATTCTGACAGCCACAAGCATGACATTTAGAGGCAGAGGCATGATGGGACTTGTAGTTTTGCAACAACTGGGGGTCCACTAATTGCATATCCCTGCTCTAGTCAGACACTACAGACTTGTATTTCAATAATAGCATATCGGCATCTGTCCACCGCTATTTGGGTGCTGCAATTTATGTGGATAGAATATGTCTGCCACTTTAAGCTGAACCGGCCTTCTGGACAAGTATTCTCTACAACATTTAATTCAGTGATCTCCCAGACCCTATGGGATATAGGTATGCTTAGGACTAATATTTAAAAATGTTCCTTGCTATTAACTTTATACATACCCTATACTAGACAATTGATTAATTACTTCTATCTATTTAGACTTTTTGGTTCATAGAATACATTGTATTGGTCCTCCAAACGCTCCGGCCCCCTTTTGGGAGTTCACGTCCTGACACAGGGGTTCTTTCTGACTATTTCCATCTTCCTCCTGTCTTTCTTGCCTGGCGCAATTGTGGCGGTCCAGTCTTTCTCATCTTTTGAGTTATGATCTCTCCTGTTCGAATCATTAACACATGGGGTCAGTATGTTCAGCCTATCTTGTCTTTTGTTTCTATTTGCGAATGCTTTTTTGTTTTTTTCTATATATGGATTATTGAATGAATTTCACTGTATTCTGTTCATGTTTATAATTATGTGTATTTTATATTTATAGATTAAGTTTATATATCTGGAATTTTCTAGCTTATTTTCCCTGAAGAAGACTTTCATTTTGTATGTTGGAACGCTTGGACTCTTCCTGTCTCCTTGACAGTTGATCTGAGCCATTCCAGTAGCTGTTCTTTTCATCATGTGTTTGATTTTATCTAATCTTTCTATTATTTATTAATGTACCAATAAATTTGTATTTTTATGATTCAAATCAGTTTATGGTCTGTTTAAAATCCCACCCTTTGAGGAACCTTTCTCTCACTCAATGCAGAAGATGAATGACATCATGCTTAATTCCCTTTGACATTGGAAGATGTCCAACAATGCCATTAGCACTGAACTGGAGGAAACCAGTGGGACCCAGGTACACTCATCTACTGTCCGGCAAAGTCTGGCCAGATTTTGGCTTTATGGAAGAATTGCATCCAAAATGCCATTTCTTTGATGTGGGAACAAGGCTAAAGCCGCGTACACACGATCGGTTTTACCGATGAAAACAGTCCGATGAATTTTTTTAATCGGACAACCCGATCGTGTATGGGCCCCATCGGTCTTTTTTCCATCGGTGTCAAAAAATAGAACATGTTTTAAATTTTTCCGATGGATAAAAAATCAATAGCAAATTCCGATGGTCTATGGGCAAGTCCATCGGTTAAAAAACCCACGCATGCTCAGAATCAAGTCGACGCATGCTCAGAAGCATTGAACTTCATTTTTCTCGGCTCATCGGAGTGTTTTACGTCACCGCGTTTGGAACGGTCGGTTTTTCGACTGATGGTGTGTAGGCAAGACTGATGGAAGTCAGCTTCATCGGTTTTCCGATGAAAAAATCCATCGGTTTAAAAACCATAGGAAATCCGATCGTGTGTACAGGGCTTTAGAGACTCAACAGATCACAAAAACATAGGAACAGAAAAATGCAGCAGGTGCTCTGGACTGATGAGTCAAAATGTTCGCTAAAGGGCTGGAGAGCAGTACACTAATGAGTGTCTACAACAGTGAAGCATGGTGGAGGTTCCTTGCAAGCTTGGTGCTTTTTTTCCCCCAAATGGAGTTGGAGATTTGGTCAGGATCAGTGGTTTCCTCAATCCTGAGAAATACTGGCAGATACTTACCCATTTAGCCAGGCATGTGATCGGCCCAAAATGT
This sequence comes from Rana muscosa, assembly GCA_029206835.1. Lineage (NCBI taxonomy): Eukaryota > Metazoa > Chordata > Amphibia > Anura > Ranidae > Rana > Rana muscosa. Next base: position 1,011,098,874 of record CM055116.1, on the reverse strand, counting down.
ATTCTGCAGCAGAACAAAACATACAGCCAATGTCATTAAGAAGTGTGAAGAAGCACAAGGAGTCTTTGAAGTGATGGCCTGGCCCCCACAGTGCCCTGATTTCAACATCGAGTCTGTCCAGTATTCTACATCCACAGAAGATCTGTGATTAGGGTTGAGCGAACCCGAACTGTAAAGTTCGGGTCCGTACCGAACTTTAGCTTTTTCCCGAACCCGAACCCGGACTTTGCGCGAAAGTCCAGGTTTGGGTTCGGGTTCGGCAATCTAATGGCGCAGTTAGAAATGCTTCAGGGGCCAGCCAATCACCTTTTGATTAGCTGGTGTGCCCTTAGAAGCCATCATAGCCATGCCTACTAATGGCATGGCTGTGATTGGTCAGTGCAACATGTGACCCAGCTTCTATATAAGCTAGAGGCACACAGCACACACGTCACTCTGCTTCAGAATAGATAGGGAGAGGATCTTGTCTGCTGCTGCTGTTATGGAGAGATTGAAAAATACATGAGTTAGTCCTGATTCTGGAATCTGAGGGAAAAGATAGAGAGACAGTGTAGTGTAGGGCCAGGTTCCTGTTGGTGCTTTCAGGGAGAGAGATATATTATATAGGAATAGGAGTCCAGATTCAGAGATATAACTCAGCGATCTGCATAGGTTTACCTGTTTGTGTTGCAGTGCAGTCTTTTTACACTGCCATGAGCCCAGTGTCAGAGAAAATCTACCTTTTATCTGCAAGCTCAGTGCACCAGCACTGCATATATTACGTTGAGAGATACACCGTTTCCATACTGTGGGTGTATTCTGCTCTTGGAAAAAGATCCAATTAGGGCAAAAAAAAGGCACTTTATTGTGCTCTTTTCCAAAAGACCCATTAAGGGCAAAAAATAAATAAAAAATTTGCATTTTATTTTGCTCGTGCAAAAAAAGACCCGTTTAGGGCAAAAAATAAATAAAAAAAAATTGCACTTTAACCACTTAAGCCCCGGACCATTTCGGGCCATTAGGACCAGGCCTGTTTTTGGGATTCGGCACTGCGCTGCTTTAACTGTAAATTGTGCGGACATGCTATGTTGTACCCAAATGAAATTTGCGTCCTTTTCTTCCCACAAATAGAGCTTTCTTTTAATGGTATTTGATTGCCTCTGCGATTTTTATTTTTTGCGATATAAACAGAAAAAGTCCGAAAATTTTGAAAAAAAATGATATTTTCTACTTTTTGTTATAAGAAAAATCGAATAAACTAAATTTTAGTCATACATTTAGGCCAAAATGTATTCAGCCACATGTCTTTAGTAAAAAAAATGTCAATAAGCGTATATTTATTGGTTTGCGCAAAAGTTATAGCGTTTACAAACTAGGGTACATTTTCTGAAATTTACACAGCTTTAAATTTATGACTGCCTATCTCATTTCTTGAGGTGCTAAAATGGCAGGGCAGTACAAAACCCCCCCAAATGACCCCATTTTGGAAAGTAGACACCCCAAGGAAATTGCTGAGAGGCATGTTGAGCCCATTGAATATTTTTTTTTTGTCCCAAGTGATTGAATAATGACAAAAAAAAAAAAAAATTACAAAAAGTTGTCACTAAATGATATATTGCTCACACATGCCATGGTTATATGTGGAATTGCACCCCAAAATACATTCTGCTGCTTCTCCTGAGTACGGGGATACCACATGTGTGGGACTTTTTAGGAGCCTAGCCACGTACGGGACCCCGGAAACCAAGCACCGCCTTCAGGATTTCTAAGGGCACAAATTTTTGATTTCACTCCTCACTACCTATCACAGTTTCGAAGGCCATAAAATGCCAAAATAGCACAAAACCCCCCCCAAATGACCCCATTTTGGAAAGTAGACACCCCAAGCTATTTACTGAGAGGCATGTTCAGTCCATGGAATATTTTATATTTTGCCACAAGTTGCGGGAATATGACAAACTTTTTTTTTTTTGCACAAAGTTGTCACTAAATGATATATTGCTCACACATACCATAGGCATATGTGAAATTACACCCCAAAATACATTCTGCTGCTTCTCCTGAGTACGGGGATACCACATGTGTGGGACTTTTTGGGAGCCTAGCCGCGTACGGGACCCCAAAAACCAAGCACCGCCTTCAAGGTTTCTAAGGGCATAAATTTTTGATTTCACTCCTCACTACCTATCACAGTTTTGAAGGCCATAAAATGCCAAGATGGCACAAACCCCCCCCCAAATGACCCCATTTTGGAAAGTAGACACCCCAAGCTATTTGCTGAGAGGCATGTTGACCCCATTGAATATTTTTTTTTTTTGTCCCAAATGATTGAATAATGACAAAAAGAAAAAATAAATAAAAATGTACAAAAGTTGTCACTAAATGATATATTGCTCACACATGCCATGGTTATATGTGGAATTGCACCCCAAAATACATTCTGCTGCTTTTCCTGAGTACGGGGATACCACATGTGTGGGACTTTTTGGGAGCCTAGCCGCGTACAGGGCCCCAAAAACCAAGCACCGCCTTCAGGATTTCTAAGGGCGTAAATTTTTGATTTCACTCCTCACTACCTATCACAGTTTCGAAGGCCATAAAATGCCAAAATAGCACAAAACCCCCCCAAATTACCCCATTTTGGAAAGTAGACACCCCAAGCTATTTGCTGAGAGGCATGTTGAGTCCATGGAATATTTTATATTTTGCCACAGGTTGCGGGAATAGGACAAACTTTTTTTTTTTGCACAAAGTTGTCACTAAATGATATATTGCTCACACATGCCATGGGCATATGTGAAATTACACCCCAAAATACATTCTGCTGCTTCTCCTGAGTACGGGGATACCACGTGTGGGACTTTTTGGGAGCCTAGCCGCGTACGGGACCCCAAAAACCAAGCACCGCCTTCAAGGTTTCTAAGGGCATAAATTTTTGATTTCGCTCCTCACTACCTATCACAGTTTTGAAGGCCATAAAATGCCAAGATGGCACAAAACCCCCCCAAATGACCACATTTTGGAAAGTAGACACCCCAAGCTATTTGCTGAGAGGCATGTTGAGCCCATTGAATATTTTTTTTTTTTTGTCCCAAATGATTGAATAATGACAAAAAGAAAAAAAAAAATGTACAAAAAGTTGTCACTAAATGATATATTGCTCACACATGCCATGGTTATATGTGAAATTACACCCCAAAATACATTCTGCTGCTTCTCCTGAGTACGGGGATACCACATGTGTGGGACTTTTTGGGAGCCTAGCCGCGTACGGGACCCCAAAAACCAAGCACCGCCTTCAAGGTTTCTAAGGGCATAAATTTTTGATTTCACTCCTCACTACCTATCACAGTTTTGAAGGCCATAAAATGTCAAAATAGCCCAAACCCCCCACAAATGACCCCATTTTGGAAAGTAGACACCCCAAGCTATTTGCTGAGAGGCATGGTGAGTATTTTACAGCTCTCATTTGTTTTTGAAAATTAAGAAAGACATTTTTTTTTCTTTTTTTTTTCTTTTTTTACATTTTCAAAACTTTGTGACAAAAAGCGAGATCTGCAAAATACTCAACATACCTCTCAGCAAATAGCTTGGGGTGTCTACTTTCCAAAATGGGGTCATTTGGGGGGGTTTTGTGCCATCTGGGCATTCCATGGCCTCCGAAACTGTGATAGGCAGTGAGGAGTGAAATCAAAAATTTACACCCATAGAAATCCTGAAGGCGGTGCTTGGTTTTTGGGGTCCCGTACGCGACTAGGCTCCCAAAAAGTCCCACACATGTGGTATCCCCATACTCAGGAGAAGCAACAGAATGTATTTTGGGGTGTAATTCCACATATGCCCATGGCATGTTTGAGCAATATATAATTTAGTGACAACTTTTTGTACATTTTTTTTTTTTTGGTCATTATTCAATCACTTGGGACAAAAAAAAAAAATATTCAATGGGCTCAACATGCCTCTCAGCAAATAGCTTGAGGTGTCTACTTTACAAAATGGGGTCATTTGGGGGGGTTTTGAACTGTCCTGGCATTTTATGCACAACATTAGGAAGCTTATGTCACACATCATCCACTCTTCTAACCACTTGAAGACAAAGCCCTTTCTGACACTTTTTGTTTACATGAAAAAAAAAAAAATTTTGCAAGAAAATTATGTTGAACCCCCAAACATTATATATTTTTTTAAAGCAAAGGCCCTACAGATTAAAATAGTGGGTGTTGCATTTTTTTTTTCCACACAGTATTTGCGCAGCGATTTTTCAAACGCATTTTTTGGGGGAAAAACACACTTTTTTTATTTTTAATGCACTAAAAAACACTATATTGCCCAAATGTTTGATGAAATAAAAAAGATGATCATAGGCCGAGTACATGGATACCAAACACGACATGCTTTAAAATTGCGCACAAACGCGCAGCGGCGACAAACTACATTCATTTTTAAAAGCATTTAAAAGCCTTTACAGGTTACCACGTTAGATTTACAGAGGAGGTCTACTGCTAAAATGACTGCCCTCGATCTGACCTTCGCGGTGATACCTCACATGCATGATGCGATTGCTGTTTACATATGACGCTAGACCGACGCTTGCGTTCGCCTTTGCGCAAGAGCAGGGGGGGGACAGCGGTGCTTTTTTTTTTTTTTTTTTTATTTATTTGGCTTTTTTATTTTATTTTTAAACTGTGCCTTCCATATTTTATTTTTTTACCATTTTTATCGTTATCTCAGGGAATGTAAATATCCCCTATGATAGCAATAAGTAGTGACAGGTACTCTTTTTTTGAAAAAAATTGGGGGGTTAGACCCTAGATCTTTCCTCTGCCCTCAAAGCATCTGACCACACCAAGATCGGTGTGATAAAATGCTTTCCCAATTTCCCAATGGCGCTTTTTATATCCGGGGGGGGGGGGACATTCCCTCCCACTGCTTGTAAAAGCAGTCTAGAGGCTAATTATCTGCTAGAATTGCTTTTACATGAAAGCCGGCTGCTGGCTGAAAAGAATGATACCAAGATGATACCTAAACCCGCAGGCATCATTCTGGTATAAACATTCAAAGTCCAGCAACATACCAGTACGTTGCTGGTCCTTGTTGGACATGTATTGTAATCTTTTTTTTCATACAGCCTATTGGCTGAACGAAAAAAAGAGATTGATTGGTGGGTATGCCCACCATTAGAATACCTCCCTTCATCCACCCACTTCTAATGATGGGCATATATGCCGAAGCATGGGGGCATCCTCCCGCAAAAAAGTTATGCCGCGTACACACGGTCAAGCCTTCGTCGGAATTTCGACCGTATGTACGCGGCATAAAAGGTTATGCCGCGTACACACGGTCGGACTTTTCCACGGGCAAGCCTCCGTTGGAATTTCGACCGTATATACGCGGCATTAGGAGCAAAATCGCTCCTCCGCCCCTGCTGCCCCCATGCTTCGGCATATATGCTCTTTTTTTTAACTGTGGTGGTGAAATCACCTCCTACAGCGTTGGAGTCACGGCTTTATGTATCGTGGGAGCAAACGCTGTTGCTGTCAAGATAAATAGATCCGCGCTGCAACTGAATGGCGTACCTGCTAAGCAAATGGTGGTTAACATTAAAACAAAGTAACATTACAGTACAACAGTAAGACCTTACCATGCCATACCTGCAAAGCAAATACCAAAACAAAACCTAGTAAAAAATAAAAAAATGTTTTAACGCAACCTGTGCCTAAAATATATATATGCCGAAGCATGGGGGCATCCTCCCGCAAAAAAGTTATGCCGCGTACACACGGTCGGAATTTTCCACGGGCAGGCCTCCGTCGGAATTTCGACCGTATGTACGCGGCATTAGGAGCAAAATCGCTCCTCCGCCCCTGCTGCCCCCATGCTTCGGCATATATGCTCTTTTTTTTAACTGTAGTGGTGAAATCACCTCCTACAGCACTGGAGTCACGGCTTTATGTATCGTGGGAGCAAACGCTGTTGCTGTCAAGATAAATAATTCCGCGCTGCAGTTGAATGGCGCACCTGAAAACAAAAAATTACATACCTGAAAAGCAAGCATGATAAAACATTGCAGAATAGAATACAGTAAAAAAGAGCAGAACAATAGAGAGAAAATAGAGAGAGAGAGAACAATAAAACGACAACTATTTTTGTTTTTTTTATTTTATATTTTTTTTGTGTTTTGTTTTTTACGTTTTTTTTTTTCTTTTTTACACTTTTTTTTGTAACTTTACAACTGTAATGGTTCGGGTCTCTCAAAATGTAATGGCATCTTGGGAGACCCTGTGTAAGTGTGTCCTTGTCTGTGAAATGCTGTACCCTATGCTAAAACTTCACTTTTGAGTGGTAGCGTTCAAAACATTCACCTTGGCAAAGACCAGGCTTGTCAGGACAGAGTGGACAAAAACTACGGGTGTCACGCCTAAATCCGCGCTTGCTACAGACACGACATCTTTTTTGGGGGTGGCTTTGGGTAGGGGTACTCGGGAGGACATACGAATAATGCCTCTCATGCAGCCGGCTTACTGCATTTGGTTGGGGATGGTGAGGTGCAGAACCGCCTGGATACAGGAGTTCTGTGACTATCTCATTCTGGAATTTTAGAAGAGATAACGTCCCGCCTGAAGCTCTGTATAGCACATGAGCGTTCAGCAAAGCCAATTGGAATAATGATAGAGACACTTTTTTGTACCAGCATCTCGCCTTACGGTCAATTAGATACGGCGCCATCAACTGGTCGTTGAGGTCCACCCCTCCCATATTTTGGTTATATTCGTGGACACAGAGGGGTTTCTCCAGAACACCAGTCGCCGTACGAATTTGGACTGTCGTGTCTGCATGAAGGGAGGTAAGAAGGAAAACATTCTTATTGTCCCTCCACTTCATAGCGAGCAAGTTATTACACTTCAAGCAGGCTCTCTCCCCCAGCCTAAGACGGGCATCTACAAGCCGCTGGGGAAAGCCCCGGCGATTAGGTCGCACGGTGCCACATGCTCCAATCTGATGATCAAACAAGTGACTAAACAGTGGCACGCTCGTGTAATAATTGTCCACATACAAGTGGTACCCCTTTCCGAATAAGGGTGACACCAAGTTCCACACTATCTTGCCAGCGCTCCCTATGTAATCCGGGCAGTTGACCGACTCAATCTGACTATCTTTTCCCTCATAAACCGTAAAGTTCACTACATAGCCTGTTGCCCTGTCACAGAACTTGTAGAGCTTGACCCTGTATCTGGCACGCTTGCTGGGAAGGTACTGCTTGAAAGACAAGCGGCCAGAAAATTTAATCAGGGACTCATCAACGCAGACAACTTGATCGGGAGTAAACAAGGCTGCAAAACGTTCGTTGAAGTGGTTTATGAGGGGCCGAATTTTATAGAGCCGGTCGTATTCAGGGTCCCCACGTGGACGACAAAGTTCATTGTCGTTGAAGTGCATGAACCGCAAAATCTGCTCGTAACGTGCCCTGGACATGGAGGCAGAGAACACGGGCATGTGGTCAATTGGGTGCGTGGACCAATAAGCACGCAATGACAGAAATTTATGTGTGCCCATGTTGAGGGAAAGGCCCAGAAAGGTCTTAAATTCGGAAACCGTAATTGGTTTCCAATTTCTGGCAATTTTAGGCAACTGGGGGTTAGCGGCGATAAATTGACCAGCATATAAATTACTCTGGTCCACAATAGATCTATAGAGATCTTCCGTGAAAAACAGCGAATAAAAATCAATTGGAATAAAATCAGCTGTTTCCACCTGAATACCGGGTTGGGCAGTGAATGGGGGAAGTACGGGTTCTGCAGAAGTGGTGGGGACCCAATCAGGATAGGCGAATTCTGCAGGAAGGGCAGTATGGGCACGACGGGCCTGCCTTTGTCTTCTTGGTGGCAGCGGGACACTACTTGTGCTTGCCACCTCGCCAGCTTGAACTGCACTTATGGGACTCGCCACGTCACCAAGTGTTACTGCAGTGCTGGATGTACGTCCAGGCTGTACTAGGCCGCTGGTGCTTGCCAGTTCACCAGAAGGAATAGCGGCGCTAGTACTACTCTGCTCCATGATACGAGAGACCTGCGGTTCTTGCTCCTCAACAACCTCAGAAGATCGGGATCGGGTACACCTGACCTTAGCAGGGACCTCAACTTCGTCGTCAGAGCTATCTGACGTGGGGCCGCTGACGTCACTGTCTTCTACGGGAAGATATTCTGAGCCTGAATCTGACAGATACGTGACCTCCTCTTCACTATCTGTCATGCTCAGAATCTCGTAGGCCTCTTTACTAGTGTACCTTCGTCTTGCCATTTTGGGCTCTAAATTTAGGGGTACACTAGTAAGATTCACAGGAAAAAAAGCACCTGACTGTCGTCAGCAAATATATCAAACGCTACAAAAAAACTGTTAGCGATCGCAGGGATCAGGCCTGTCTCTGCGAACGCTGCAGTTATGTGTGTTGTGTTTGGTAAGTGACAGTGATCGATCGATACTGCACTTGGGTGGGCTGGGCTGGGCTGGGCGGAGGGGCTAAACGCAGGCGCTAGCAGGTATCTGGGCTGATCCCGCTAACACTGCGTTTTTGGGAACCCTAAACCGCTGGGGATTCTAGTATAGATCTGATCAGATACTATACCACTAAGGGGGGTGTATGCTTTGCGCGTGGGTGTTAGCGTTACTGGCACTAACCTAACACTGCCTGGGGCGACGCAGACCCTCTCTGGCGCTAAAACCTAATTGATCTCACCCGCCGGGCGATCAGGGGGGTTAAACCTTTATTGGGTTATATACGGCGGGTGCCCTGATGCTATAAAAAGCAAACTAATCAACCAGCGTCACCCGTAACCTTTATATGGTGATCACTGGTGAAAGGATTAACTAGGGGCAATCAGGGGGTTAAAACCTTTATTAGGTTAAATATGGGGGTACCCGACGCTATATAAAAACCTGACGGGTAACCTAAATAACTAAATAACTTACTGGCTAACCAGTGACACCAGTGACGCTTATACGGCGATCACTGGTGAAAGGGTTAACTCTAGGGGCAATCAGGGGGTTAAAATAATATATGGGGGTACCTGACACTAATAAAAACCTGCGGCGAACCTAAAAAAAAATAACTGCCTATCTAAAACACCAGCGACACGAATACAGCGATCGGAAAAACAATCGCTTAGTGATGCTGAAGTTAGGGGGTGAAAGGGTTACCTGGGGGGTGATCAAGGGGTTAAACCTTTATTAGGGGGGGGGTTAGGGGGCTACCCTGGACCTAAAGGGGCCTAATCCTAACTGCCCTGCAACTTTTTACAATCACAGATGACACTAAATGCAGTGATCAGTAAAATAAATGATCACTGCAATCAGTGACACTGTGATTGGGGGCTTTGGGGTGACCTGGGGGGTGATCTGGGGGTGACTGGGGGGTGATTTGTGTGCCTATGTGTACCTACGTGTCAGTGGACTGTTGGAGCACTAACCTCTGTCTTCTCTCCTCGGCGCCGGGAACGAAAAGACCGCGGCGAGGGAGATGACATCACTTCCTCCAGCCTGTGTTTACATTTCAGGCAGGAGGAAGCAATTTCATTCGCCGGGAGCGATCGCGAGGGGGGGGGGCGGAATCGAGCGGCCGGCCCCTCATGCCTGATCGCTCCCGAACACTTAACGGCCGCTCACTGCAGTGAAGGGGGGTCCGGATGGACCCCCCAACTGCACAAAGGCGATCACGTAGATCTACGTGATTCTGCCTGTCGGTGCCATTCTGCCGACGTAAATCGGCGGTGGGCGGTCGTTAAGTGGTTAATGTACGCTTACAAAAAGACCCATTTAGGGCCACAAAAAATATTTTGCAGTGTGTTTGTTATACATATGTGGAGGCATGTGAAATAAACCATTTCTATATATTTGTCTTCTACTGTGCTATACTAAAAAAACAATTTTTTTTTTGAATAGCATTTTCTGCAGTTCTGTAGCTGTGCGATTCAGCGGTTACGTACTGTGGGTGTGTTGTGGTCTTCCAAAAAACGCCATTTAGGGCCACAAAAAATATTTTGCAGTGTGTTATACATATGTGGAGGTGTGTGAAATAAACAATTTCTATATAGTTTTCTTCTACTGTGCTATACTAAAAAAACAACATTTTTTTTGAATAGCATTTTCTGCAGTTCTGTAGCTGTGCGATTCAGCGGTTACGTACTGTGGGTGTGTTCTGCTCTTCCAAAAACACCCATTTAGGGGGCGTTATCACAGACAAGCGCAGCCGCCTGTCCAGAGCCAATGTGGACAAGCTCACGTTCATTAAAATGAACCAGGCATGGATCCCACAGGACTTGTCCGTACCTTCTGCAGAATAGACATGTATACCGGTGTTGTGACAAAAACTGTCTGGCCATCGGATTGTGTCCGGCTCATACTGCGAAGGCGCAGCGCTTGCGCAGTACAGAGGACAAGGAGATTCACAAAATCTCCGAAGATGAACGGCGCCTGCGCAGTGAGTGCAGGTTCAAGCCCCACCATCCAAGTGGACATACGGTAGCACATAGTAACAGGGCCCCTCACGGGCTCGGTTCGATCGCCACGCTTCGGGCACGGCCTCACTTGGCTCGGCTTGAACCACGGATGGTGTGGCCTTCACCTGAACTCACCACGCAGGCGCCGTTCGTCTTGGGAGATTTTCTAAATCCCCTTGTCCTACATACTGAGCAAGCGCAGTACAGGGTGGACACTATTTCACGGGGGACAGAATTCGACACATCACCGGCCTTATCCAGCCATTGTTGTATTTTTGAACCAGTGTTGGCTACCTCGTCCTCCTCCACCGCCGCTTCCACCTACACAGCCACATCCACCGCCACCTCAACCTCCTACTCCATATGGACCTCGTCCTCCTAGGTCAAGATTATAATTTTTATTTTATTTTTTTGTAGCGCACAGATCCTTTCCCCCTTACCTGCCTTTATGTTGTTGGCTCCTCGCAGGAGGGAGAAAGGCACACCACACTACCAGCCCATACCCTCCTATATAAAGAGGTTGAGCGGTGTACTTGATGGGCCGTGTCCACAGCTGGAGTCAAAACTCCTCCAGAGGATGATTCTCACCTCTACTGTAGGTAGAGGCAAGTCCTTTAATTCCCAGTAAAGTCAATCTCCACACCAGCTGAAATTACAACTCTTATTCTCTCATGGCAAAATAAACTCTACTCGGATAGAAAAGGTTAGAGCAAAGAAACAGGACAGCTTAAGGTGTGAAGGAGGTCCAGGCACAAACGTAGCACATTCACTTCACTGCTTAGGTTTCTCAAACAGTTTTAGGTGCACGGTCTCTGCCACAGACCTTGAGGTTGGTCTCTGCCACAGACCAGGGTGTATAAGGCCCCTGCCACGGGCCGGGTGAATAAGGCCTTTGATACAGTCAAGATGACCTTGAGCTTCTCCTTCTACGAACCTAGCCCATATCAAGGGGAAGACATCTCTCCAGGGAGTCAACAGACCCTTCCTTCACCTTGACTCCCGCATCGGTCCATCAGAATGATCCTCCCTTCCCTGGAACATGGTCCCCTACACGAGGCGGCACCCTAAGACTCCTCGACCCTTAGCGGACTCCAGACGAAGGCTCTGGACTCCAGGCTTTACTCCCGCACCTAGGCCTCCATACCCAGGGCAGCAGGAACTCCAGGATAGTACCTCACCCCGGGCTAAAGGTACCCGAGATGGAACAGGAACACATGCACCCAGGCCAAAGGCACCTGGGCGTGGACCCCACTGGACATCAGCCCCCAGGCCAAAGGTCTGCCCCTTTTATATGCTCTCCCGGCATGCACAGCAGGTTCCCCGCCCCGCTGTACTACTGCCAAGAGGGGACACAAAAGGCACAGCACTGTATCGGCGGTTCAACCCTAGCCTACCATGGCAGCGCCACCTGTAGGCCGCAGGGAACTGCACACCAATACTGTCCCCCGAGGACAAAATGGTCCATGAATCCTACAGAATTAGGGTGTTTGAGCCTATTTACCACTCAAACACTTCCCTTAAATTTAGCACCCCGCTACATTTTTATTTCAAAGTATTTTATTTTTCCACTAGCTTATCCATTAAATTGAATAATTTATTCCAGAAAGGGCGTATTCTGGGGCATTCCCACCATGTGTGTGGCATCGTGCCGTTGAGTTTCTGAGGTTCTTAATGACTTCCCGTACCTCTTCTGCTGAAAAGGGGGCCTCCAGCATATTTTTTTATTTTTTTTTATGTTATTTTAAGTTATTTCCCTATCCACATTTGTTTGCAGAGCACTTGCCATGCTCTTAACAACATTTTGCTGCCATTTGCAGCCCTCTAGCCCTTTCCATTACTTTTTTAGAGCCTTTTTAGTCCTTAAAAGTCCGGGTCCCCAATGACTTCAATGGGGTTCGGGTTCGGGTTAAAGTTCGGTCCCGAACCCGAACTTTTTTCCGAAGTTCGGCCGAACCCGAACATCCAGGTGTCCGCTCAACTCTATCTGTGATTAGTTCTCCAAGATGTCTGGAACAACCTATCTGCCGAGTTCCTTCAAAAAGGAACCTTTGTGTACCTAGAAGAATTGATGCTGTTTTGAGGGCAAAGGGTGGTCATAACAAAAATTGATTTGATTTAGATTTATTTTCTGTTCAGGGATTAATTGATAAAAATGAACTATTAACACTTCTATCTCTGAAATCCACCTTAATTTACAGCATTTTTTTACACCTGCCTAAAAAAAATGTGCAGTAGTGTATTAGATAAATATATACAGTATATCTCTATACAAACACACACACATATATATATATATATATATATATTTTATTTTTATTTTTTTTCTCTCTAAAATGTTTGCATTTACAATTGTTTCATAATAAAAACACACATTGAAGCAGCAACACATTGTTTTCTCTTGGCTCGGTACACATCAATTCAAAAAAACAATGCTGATATACTAAATGGACAAACATGTCAGTGTTTAGGCTATTACCTTCTGAAGAAAGCTTCATCCAGCAATGTTATACTTTAAACTTGTGCCAAGAAAACATCTTTTATTTTCAACTGAGAGCTGCTGCAGACCTGTAACATCCCATTAAATTGGAAGATGTGAAGCTATTTTAAAAGCCCAGAGGAACGAAGACTTGCCTGTCACCGTATTGTGTTATGCTCCATAGGTTTCCAATGATGGGTCACCTAAAACAAACTATCACATCAACAAAAAGAATGGTATGTTCTAAACTGGCCCTGAATTTTACCAGATATTTCTTCACGATGAATAAGATTTTCCGGAATAAACGAAGGAAAAGTATAGTGACCGGCATTTATCAAGCAAATAAGTGAAAAATTGGACACCAACCTATTGCAAACAGATTGCTCCCGATTTGTCAAAGTGTAGGTGACCCCTATGCCTGTAATCCTGGGCAGCCAACTGGGACGGATTTCAAAGGGTCTGTGACAGATGAGATCATTGGAAATTAGACAGATTTTCACTCAAACCATAGGCACAATTAGGAAGGGGTCAGAGACAGGTTTTTTTTTTTTTTTTTGCAGTGCTACTTTAGTGCAGCATAGGGTATTAAGGAGTTAAAGAGTAACTCCACTTTTGTTAAGAAAAAAACAATCCTTCCTGGATGATTATTGTACATTGCAAGGATTTTAACAACCTTTGTTGCAGATTCCTACCTGTTTCTGTTTTGAAGGAATAGCTCTTTGTTATCCATGTCCTGTGCGGACAGATTCTGAATAGAAGAATCTGGTTAGTTTTAATCAACTGATGCACTTTTAGTGTTCTGATGTAAAAAAAGTTGCATCATCTGCATTCCTTTAGAAGGAATTTATCCTCAGGGAGTATCTCACCAAAAATTCAATTTTTGTTGCACAGAATGCCTAAAATCTGATTTGTATATTAGTGCAGACTTCCTTACAAGATCAGGAAATTACATTTTTGGAGGCATTCTGTACACCAACAGAATATAGAATGCCTCCAGGTAGCCATATTGCATAGAATTTTACAGCAGCTGCAGTCTGAAAAGGACAGGTGATTTTAATAACATGAAATTGCAATATTGCTTGTGTAGCAATTACTGTATATATTTTATTTTTTTAGTTACTATATATGTTTAACCACAAAAGTGGAGTTACCCTTTAAGCTGTAATCTTATAGTAAATCTGTCTCATAGGGGGGCGCGGCCAAGATGGCGCACTGAGTGGACGTCTGCGCTGGAGCTCCGCTGTTGTAATGGGCTAATCTCCTGTATTCCGGTCTCACTATTTCCTGCCAGGCGGTCGCTGGCACCCTCATGCGCTGCCGATCTTCTGGGGCAGCTAAAGGACGGGGTAATAAGCTCCATTTTCCCCCTCCGGCCCCCTGTGACTGCGTGGTGACGCTCCTTTGCCAACATGGTGTCCCAGAACAAGCAAACGGAGCAGACCTCCTCTGTCCAGCAAGGTCTGGCTGAGGAGCTGCAGCCATCACAAACTGTCAGGCTTCCATAACTACCCTAACATCCAATGTGGAGGCTGTCCAGCTGGATGTGGGACTCTTCAGGCAGGATATGGACAAAATGAGGTCCTGGATCTCCTCCGCAGAGCAACGGTTGGGACATTTGGAGGACACTGTGGCTGAACATACCACTAGTCTCCGCTCCCTGCAAATGAAAATCCGTGCCTTAGAGTACAAGGCTGAGGATGCTGAGAACCACAACCGGAGGAACAATCTCCAGAGCGTGGGCCTTGCAGAGGGTCCCCATCCAACAGAGTTTGTTAAAAAGCTGCTGCGCACCCTTCTGCCTGTGGTCCAATCCTGTCAGAAACCATGAATCAGACCGAGACAGAAGTACAGTTAAATCACACTAGTTTAATAATAATAATAAAAAGGTAAACAGAGTAAGCGTAGTCAAAACATAGCCAGAGTTCAGTAACCGGATCGGGTAGTCGGCCAAGCCAAAGTCCAAGAGCCAGTGATAAAGGTACATTGTACAGGGTAAAGGTACAGCAAGCAGGATCCGTAGCCAGAGGGGACTTCAGTCAAGCAGGTCTTCAACTGGAACGCAGGAGAAAGTCTCTTGTGATGTTAACACAGGCGAAGGCGAAGAGCAAATCAACTGGAAGTCCTTAAAGCGGAGGTCCACCCTGAAAAAAATGTTTACATTAAAAATCCTAAAAAAAAAATAAAAAAAATTTATAGATTTTTTTTTCTTTATACTCACCCTAAATGCCTGTTGCTATGCGGAAGTCCCCTAATCTGCCTCTAATGTGCCTCTTCTTGTCCGCGGTGGGTCTCCTTACGCTTCCTCTTCTTGTGAATGGGGCACGCTGCCTTCTGGGAACTGTGTGTATCCCAGGAGGCAAGCCGCCCATTCACAAAGCGCCGTGCGAGTGGCACATGCGCAGTAGGAAACGGGCAGTGAAGCCTTACGGCTTCACTGCCTGTTTCCCTTACTCAGGATGGAGGAGCCGGGACCTGCCAGCATCGATTGATTGCCGTGGCAGGACCGACATTGCGGGCGAGTAGGACAGGTAAGTGTCCTTATTAAAAGTCAGCAGCTACACTGTTAGTAGCTGCTGACTTTTTTTTTTTTTGGCTGCACCTCCGCTTTAAGTAGGCAGAGCTGACGAGTGGATCATCAACAGGTGGATCACTGTGGAGAGATGGAAGCTGGCAATTAGCTGACAGCTGAGCTGCCAGCACAGAGAAGGAAGGGCTGAACCCAGCCCTGACAAATCCTCACCCTTCTATGCTGTGGAGAGGGCTCACCGCATCCCACCCAAGCTTGGACCCCTGGGGTTGCCACCATGCACCTTCATCCTAAAATTTCTTAACTTCAGGGACAGGGATGAGGTTCTCCGGGCTGCCAGAGTGCAGGGGGACCTTGCATACCAAAACACTAAACTTCAAAATTTTCCAAATTATTCGGTGGAGACACAGAAGTTAAAGTGCTCCTTTAACCAGGTTAAAGCTGCTATGCGTACCCGGTGTATTCGCTACAATGTTCTCTTTCCAGCCCATCTGAGGGTCCAAGTTGGCGAAACGACAAGATTCTTCACTTCCCCTATGGATGCCTCCACCTGGCTTGAATAGCTGCCTCCACACCGCTGAGAGATGGAATCCTGTTTTCACTCCCACTTCTACTGTCTAGGATTGCTGGATGTGGATCCCTTCTGTTCAAATGACTCCCCTGAATTGTTGTTTTTCTGCTCACGGTTGATACCGGTTGGGATTGCCACCTATGTGCCACCGTAAGTTTATTGTTGTGCGCCTGTTGTGCCGACTTTTTTTTCCATGCAACATATTTAAGATACGTGCCCCTGGCTAGTCCAGGTGATTTTATGTTAATTTTGAACCTCCTCTGAATATTAGAGGTTCCCAATATATTGCCTGCTCTTTTATTACCACCTGTTGCCCCTGGCAATCTTCTCTGGAGAGTAATGCATATGACCACTATATAGAGAAGGGTTTTGTTATCACTACTATGACTGTTGCTTTCAGCTTGATATTCCCTACCATGACTTATAACTAATAACTGCATGGTCATATCTCTTACAAGTTTTACTGGTGCTGTTTTGTAAGCTCTGTTCTACTGGGACTGTTATCTTGGATGCCCCACCGTGATCCATGCTGTGCTAGGGGGTATATATCCATCTCCTGGATAAGAATCTCTTGCCAATGATTATCCTTTTTTTTGTCTATTTTTTCTTGCAGGAGAAGCCCTCCTTTTATTATTTCATCCTATTACACTGGAAGCTCCATTTTCTTCAAGCTGCCGGACTAACTCCACTAAGACTTCACCCACTGGTTAACGCCTCCTATCATAGGGGTCCAAGCATTCCTTGGTTGGGGTGGGTGATGCGGGGAGGGGGAGGGTTGGGGTACTTTGTGGGTTTTGGTTTCTTAGTTTTAAAAGGTGATTTGTTTTGTTTTTATGTTTATGTTCTTGACGTAAGATTGTGTTTCTAGCTAAGGTATATGATACGCAATGTGCTTGTATACTGTATAATTGCCCTCCATGGTTTGGGGGATGGGCTGCCGCCCTACAAGCTTGTTTCCTAGTTCATTTTAGTTATTCATCTTCCAGATGTCTCAATTTACAGTGATCTCTTGGAATGTCAGGGGCCTGAACTCCGCTGTTAAGCGCTGCTTGGTGTTCCGGTTCTTCCAGAAGCATAATCCACATATTTGTGTCCTGCAGGAGACGCATCTCCAGGGCTCTAAAACCATTTGTCTTAAAAAATCATGGGTGGGCCTGCATTATCATGCCACCTATTCAACATATGCTCGTGGGGTCAGCATCCTAGTCAGGAAAACTCTACCGTTCAGGCTCATTGAGGTTAAAAGAGACCCGGAGGGTAGATATGTAATTTTATATGCTCATAGCTATGACAAAAATGTGGTGCTGGTCGGGTATATGTTCCACCTCCGGCCTCAGCTCAGGTTTTAAATCTGATTATGCAATAGACATGTGCATTCGTTTTAGTCCGAATGCATTTTCGTCCGAATTTCAGGTATTTTTGTTATCGTTTTAAGAAACGAAAACGAAAGCGCAGAATCTGAAAACCGAAAGATCCGACATAAACTAATGCTTTATTTTAGTTTTTGTTGCAACAACAGTTCAATTTAGATAGGAGATTCAACATGACGCTGACAATAACAATCTGTGTCTATCGAACCTGTGGTCGAATGTGCCTAACCTTAACTCTATTAGTCCAAGTTTATTCTACAAAGAGAGAAAAGATTTGACATAGAGAGAAAAGATTTGACATTATAGAGAGAAAAGATTCGACATAGAGAGAAACGATTCGACTTTATAGAAAGAAAAGATTCGACATAGAGAGAAAAGTTCGCTGCTGGAATTGGGTGGGGGAAGTAAAATAAAATAATGATGATGATGAATGTTATTGGCTGATTGTAACCAAAGAGGAGGAGCAGTAAAATAGCTAGAACTAACTTGACAATTCAACATGAACGACGAAGATTCGACAAAGCATCGGAAAACTTACACACGTCAAATCTGTCATTGAAGGCTTATGGTGTCTGTCGAAAGTTCTAAGAAGATTCGACGGAGCAGCTAAACTGTACGACGCTGCAATCGTACATTTCCGGTCAAATGAATCCGCCCATAGAAAAATTCTAATGTTGCTTGACTAGTAATAATAATTAAAGAATAAAATTATTACTAGTCATACAACATTAGAATTCTACTATAGCTAGCTTGTAGGCGGAACAATCGACCGGAAATGTACGATTGCGGCGTCGTACAGTTTCGCTGCTCCGTCGAATATTCTTTGAACATTCGACAGACACCATAAGCCTTCAATGACAGATTCGACCTTAATTAGTTCAGATTTTCGGACGAATGCAATTTCTAACGAAAAACGAAAAAAAATAAAAACGAATTTCGGGAGTAACTAAATTAATTAATTTTTCGGACGAAAACTAAATTCCAAAACAAAATATTTCAGTGTGCGCATGTCTATTATGCAAGATGTAGTACAGTTTGATACTGACATGGTATTTCTAATGGGTGACTTTTTTTTTTCATTCAAATACTTTTTTTATTTGTTTCTTTACCATAACATTTATACATGCATCCTTTTCATTTGTGTATTACAGTGTACTTTAACTTATCTTAACACATTCTCCTACTCATTCCCATAACCCCCCTAACATTTATACATGCATCCTTTTCATTTGTGTATTACAATGTATGTGTACTTTAACTTATCTTAACACATTCTCCTACTCATTCCCATGACCCGTCTCTCCCCCCTCCCCCCTCCCCCGTGCCTCCAAATCGATCCATTTATCCCATATATTATTAAACTTCTTTTTATTGCCTCTCTTAGTGTATATAAATTCCTCTTTTATTATAGTGTCATGTATTACCTCCTCCCATTCGATTACTGTAGGGGGGGATACTGCTTGCCATCTCTGTGCAATCAGTTTCCTACCTTGAAACAGGCATCTCCTTATTGCTATGCGCTCACCCTTTAAGGGACCCCTCTCTTCCACCAGACCCAACACGCATAGCCTCGCCTCCGGCTGCAGAGATGTACCAAATACTTTATTTATCTTTTCTACTATTTGCTTCCAATATTGGTATAACTTGGGACAGCTCCAGACCATATGTATTAGGTCTCCCTTATCCTGGCCACGTCTCTGGCATCCTGGGTCTGGTCTCCTGCCAAACTGGAACATTCTTTGGGGCGTATGATACGCCCTATGTATCAAGTAGAGCTGGGACATGTTCTGGGAGGGGGACATTGACAATTCAGGGCCTGCTTCCAGTATTTGTTCCCATTGATCTGGAGAGATTGTACCCACATCCTTTTCCCATTTCTCCCTAGTTTTATCAGCTATTTTATCACTTCGATCAGCCCTTTCTAGGGAGTCGTATATGTTTGAGATCACCCCTCTAGCGGTCTCTGCGTTTACTAAGCTTCGAAGGATAACCATATCATTCCTTTCCGATAAACTGTGTCCGAATTGTGCGTTTAGCGCATGTCTGACTTGTAGATATCTGTAGAAGGATCTGTTTGGGACCGCGTATTACTCTCTTATTTCTTGGAATGTTTTTATTCTGCCAAAGGTGAATAATTGTCCCAGCAAATGTACTCCTAATCTGTCCCACTCCTCGACCCTTCCCATGGGTTTAAGTTCCTGTAAGTTACTGTTTTCCCAGATAGGTGAAAACTCAGAGAAGCCGGTATATCCCAGAATCTTCTTACCCTCTTTCCAACATTTAACCATTAATTGAGCTGTGGGGCATTTAGAATAGAATGAGTCTGCCTCTACTGCCTCAACCTCCGAGTCATGGCTTGTATCATTCAGGACTACACTTGTTCCTACTCCTCTTCCCTTCCACTGGTTACTGCCCTTCATATGCTGCAAATGGGCAGCTAGGAAGTAATATCTAGGGTTCGGGAGGGCCAGGCCCCCCTTCTCCCTTGGATGTTGTAGGGCTCGGAGTGATATTCTTGCTATTCCCCCCCTCCAGATCAGTTCCCTGAATACCCCTTCTATTTTCCTGAACCACCGTTTTGGGATCCATACAGGTGAATTGTGTAAAATATATAAAATTTGCGGCATCCACACCATCTTTACCAAATTACTCCTTCCAGCTACAGATAGAGGTAGCCGGTTCCAGACCCTGCATTTTTGTCTCAGCTTTGACAATAGTGGCGCTAAGTTTCCCCCTATGTATTGCCCTGGGTCCTTTGTCATGTTTATTCCTAAATATCTTATCTGAGACACCACCTTCACTTGGTCTATCTGCCCTCTTAAGGGTTCTAGCGGTAGGAGTGCGGATTTCTCCCAATTTATTGTTAACCCAGAGAATTTCCTGAATTCCCCTATAATGTTCATTGCTGTCTTTAATGAGGTCTGTGTGTCCCCCAGAAAGAGCAGAATATCATCCGCATACAATGCGACTTTCTCCTCTCCTAGTTTCCTTTTGAATCCTTTTATCCCTGGTGACACCCCTATTGCAGTGGCTAGTGGCTCCATGGCCAGGGCGAAAAGCAGGGAGGACAGCGGGCATCCCTGTCTTGTCCCCCTGGCCAATCTAAACCAGTCTGAACACTCCCCGTTGATCCTTATCTTTGCCCTGGGGTTCCCATACAGTAACCTGACCCATTGGCTGAACTTTGGGCCAAACCGGTACTCCTCTAGCACCTTCCACAAATATTTCCATTCAAGGCTGTCGAATGCCTTTGTGGCATCGAGGGACAGGATCGCTCTCTCCCCTCTTTCTTCTACTGGCAACTGGGTATTCAAAAATGCTCTTCTAATATTTGAGCTAGTGGACCTTCCTGGTATAAATCCTGTTTGGTCAGGATGTACCAGTTTTGTAACTATCTTATTTAGCCTTGTTGCCAGTATTTTAGCAAAAAATTTTGTGTCTGCGCACAGAAGAGATATCGGTCTGTAGGAATTTGCCTCTAGTTGATCTTTCCCTTCCTTCAGTAGTGTTATTATAGTTGCCTCCTCCATGGACCCGGGCATTTTCCCTTCCTCAGCCGCCCAGTTAAATACTTCCAGAAGTTTCGGAAGCAATACTTCACTGTAGGTTTTATATATTTCTATTGGCAAACCGTCAGGGCCCGGTGATTTTTGCCCCGCCATTTCTTTTGTTGCCAATTGTATCTCTTCCAGTGTCAGTGGTGCCTCCAACCCTTCTCTATCTTCCTCTGTCAGCCGGTATATCTTCAGGCCGGCGAGGAAGGCGACCATTTCCCCCTCTCTACTGTTGTGCCATGTGCTACTGTACAGGTTCTGATAGTATTTTTTAAACACTTGTATTGTTTCTGGTGTGCCTCTCTTAATTTCCCCGTCCTCATCATGGATCGCCGGTATGGTGGATGGGGGGTTATCGGCTCTCGCCGCCAGGGCCAGGATCCTTCCCACTCTCTCACCCTCGCCATATAAATTCTGTTTCTGAAATAGTTTTTTATTTTCCGCCTTTCTTATTATTATTTTGTTGTATTGGGTGACTTTAATATGGTCCCTTGTTCGGCTGTGGACAGGTTACATACCTCGGCTCATGATTCTCCTGATTTCCGGCAATGGGCTGATACATTTGCCTTTACAGATGTTTGGAAACACATGCATCCGACTTTGAGAGAATTTACTTGCCACTCTGCCACGTATAAGACCTTGTCCAGAATTGACTTTGTTTTTGCATCTAAGCCTGCATTACAGTATTCCAGGGTATATTGGTGCTTCCCAGGGGCATCTCTTATCATGCCTCCTTGTGTCTCTCCCTTGCTCTGACCACCTCCCCGGGTCCCAGCTCTGGCAACTGTCCAGGTTTTGGGTGAATGATGAGCGTCTACAGGAACCACTGACTCCTTCTATTTGTAACTACTGGACAGACAATCTAGATGCTGCTTCCCCACCAGTGTTATAGGACTTCTTTAAGTCATGGGCTAGGGGGGGAATATATTTCTTGAATATCACGTCTCTAAAGGGAGGCCGCCCCTTCCCTAGAGGAGTTGGGAGGAGAGAGCAACTAGGCTGGAGGCGGAGTATGTTTCTGATACAGATGTGATCACTATCGGGCATGGCAACAAGCGCTTTGCAAATTATCTACCAATAGGATAGCCCAGACTGACAAGGCCCTCTTATACTCGGCCCAGAAGGTATTTGAATTTGGGGGGAAAAAATGGTAGATTGCTGGCCTGGTTAGCTAAGGGTAATATTCCGTCCACTCCCATTGGTTGCATTAGGGATACAAATGATCATGTGCTTTCTGCACCCGATCGCATTAATGACCGCTTCCTGGAATTTTTTCAGGAGCTATACTCCTCCTGGGTTGATTTCTCGCAATCTGATCTATCCTCTTTTCTTGATCCTATATCTTTCCCTACATTGTCCGCTTCGGATAGGGAGCGGTTGGAGGCAGACATCACTCTGGAACAGGTTCAATTGGCAATGGGGCGGCTACAGTGTGGGAAGACCCCCAGGGCGGATGGCTTGCCGTCCGAGTTCTATAATTATTTCACGGAACATCTCGCTCCCAAGATGACCTCACTTCTTTCTGAGTTTGTGGCCTTGGAATCGTTGCCTGACTCTATGAATGAAGCCATTATTGTGCTGGTTCCCAAACACGGCAAGGATCCTCAGGATTGTGCGTCTTATCGACCTATATCCCTGCTGAATGTGGATGCCAAGATTTTTGCAAAAATTCTGGCTGGTCGTCTCCCCCAGGTGATAGAGGGCCTGGTTGATATAGATCAGACCGGATTTATGTCGGTTAAGGGAACTGACATTAATATTAGGCGTCTCTACTTGAAATTATCTATTCCTCATGATAACCTGGGCTCTAGAGTCATTGCTTCACTAGACACCTGAATGGCATTCGATTCGGTAGAGTGGTCATATCTCTGGGAGGTTCTTCGTCGCTTTGGGTTTATATATGGGACTCAGTTTCTTTTTTAGTTCCTCCAGGTCATGGTCTGCACAAATAACCAGCAATCTGACCCCTTTCGCCTCTTCCGTGGTACACGACAGGGCTGCCCACTCTCCCCCAGCCTGTGTGCCCTGGCACTGGAGCCCCTGGCCATATTGATCAGGAATGCTCCAGATGTCCTGGGCCTCCGACTGGGGAAGCTAGAAGAGAAGCTGTCCCTGTATGCGGATGACGCATTAATATATTCAAATGATGTTGGCCCCTGCTCCTGGCCACTCTGCGGATTTTCGATTATTTTGGTAATTTTTCTGAAATTAAAATAAACTGGTCTAAGTCTGTTTTATTCCCCATAGATGAGGATGCTGCTAGGACGGCCACCCCTCTCCCCTGTGCCTGGTGGATGAATTCCCTTATCTTGGGATTGTAATGACCAAACATTCCTCCCATTATTTGGAAAATAATCTTCTCCCCCTGCTGTCAACTCTAAGACCCCTTTCACACTGAGGTGCTTTGCAGGCGCTATAACGCTAAAAATAGTGCCTGCAAAGCGCCCTGAAAGAGCCGCTGCTGTCTCTCCAATGTGAAAGCCCAAGGGCTTTCACACTGGAGCGGTGCGCTAGCAGGACGGTAAAAAAAAGTCCTGCTAGCAGCATCTTTGGAGCGGTAAAGGAGCGGTGTGTATACCACTCCTCCACCGCTCCTGCTAATTGAAATGAATGGGCACCGTGGCTATACTGCCGGCAAAGCACTGCTGCAGCGGTGCTTTGCGGGTGGTTTTAACCCTTTTTCGGCCGCTAGCGGGGGTTAAAAGCGCCCCGCTAGTGGCCGAATAGCGCTGCGAAATTGACAGTAAAGCACCGCCGACGCACCCACCGCCCCAGTGTGAAAGGGGCCTAAAGGCAAAGTGTACCTCCTGGGCTAACCTCCACCTTAATCTACTAGGCTGTATCAATCTCCTTAAAATGGTGATGTTACCTAAGTTCAATTATCTATTTAGGAATTGTCCGATATGGGTCCCTGTTTGCCTTTTTAAAGATATTGATAAGTGTGTGGGGTCTTTTATGTAAAATGGAGCGGTCCCTCATTTGGCACGCTCCACCCTGTGGCCTCCCGCCCATCTTGGAGAGTTAGCTCTCCCCATCTTCTAAATTTACTATTGGGTTGCAATGCTGGTTACAGTTCAGTGGTGGTTTAAGGGCTCCAGGTCTAATGCAGCAACATGTTTGGAGGCGGTATGTTTGGGCTCCTTGGCTGATCTACGCAAGTTTGCTTACAGAGACCCAGGGGCATATACAGAGGTACCTGGTCCGATGCGAGCTACGTGGAGGGTGTGGGTGGCTGCTAGGCGGCGATTTGTATGTCCTAACCAATGGTCTCTGGCTCAACCACTGTGGGGGAACCCCAGTTTGCCACAGTTCCGTTGCCTCAGGCTGTTTTGTAATTTTCTGAACTGCTCCTCAAATTTAATTTGTCCCAAATGGATGCGGTTTAGGTACCTGCAGTTGCAACATGCTGGTAGGGCCCAATTTCCCCAGTTGCCTCTCCTCCGAACTGATCCTTTTGAGGAACTTCTATCCCCGGGAGATCTCAGTAAACCCCTTTCGACATTATACGGGGCACTTTTGGGCACTGACTCCCTAAAAATGGACAGATTGTATCAGGTATGGCACAGGGATATACCGTCACTGGACAAGGAGGCTTTGGAGGATTGCCTTGAGCATGGTCCCAATCTGGTCATCTCCTCCAGGGATAAGCTCATTCAGGTGAAATTCTTCCATATAATTTAATACTATTCATGCTCTGGAAGAAGTCCTTGTAGTGACGAAACCAGTAGGGCGACGAGATGCTATCTACGCCACCGCAAGTTCTTTTAATTCTTATGTTGTGCACAGTGTCTGAATAAAACACCTTTTAAACGTTTTTTTTTACACTATTGGAAGCCCCCCTTCTTATTTCTTTTGGGAATCTGTTCGGTGGACATGAGGTTCTGATCCAGTCATCTGGAGGAGCTGTTGGAGATAGGTATATTCCTTATACCACCGTTTCCCCTTGGCACCAGGAGCTGACAGTTTCCCATGCTTGTTTGACCTTCCATAACAGAGGGTCCACCGTGGGGTAAGAGTACAGCCTTACATTATGTTGGTGATTCACCTGGTGAAGGATACCATTTGGAGTTTAAAGCACCCAACACTTTATTCAGCATATGTTTCAAGGAATTGGACTTTACCATCCTTCCACATTTATATTATGTTCACTTAGCGCAACTTACTTTGTATTCTATGTTTGTTTATGTGTATATTTCTCACATTTTTAGTTGCTGCTTATCTGGTTGCACTTTATACACAAGCGCAGTATTTTTGTTGTTAAATATAGCTTACTACACACCCCAGAAATTACATCATAGATGCAGCCCTGCCCATGTATAGGATCACATATATAAAGAGAGGTTGTCAGTGGAAATATGATAAAGTATGGGCTCCTTGGACCTCTACCTGACCTCCCATTTGGAATTTTGTTTTCTGACTGTTACCCTTCTTTTTATCTTCGTGGCCTCCTGTCAATTGTACCTTACAAGTCACTATGCATACTATTTGTAATGTTCTCTTTACCTATTCCTTTGCCTATGGTCAAAGCATTCTGTTATTACTCTGTATGAAAACAATAAAGCACCTTTGATTGTTAAAAAAAAAAAGAAGAATTGAGAGTCTTTACACAATATTCACTTTCAGGCTCAGTTCACACTACCGCACGGAGTGGCTTACAGCAGGGGTTCGGTGCTTCCCAGTTTACCGTTTGAGGTTTGATTTCAGCCCGAATTTTTGGTTGAATTTGGACCTGAAACGGAAACAGAAGATGCACAGGACTGCCGTGCAATTCGCACCGGAGCCGATTCGGAGCTGTGTTAACCGGCTCCATAAAGAGCCGATCACAATCTCTTGCTATGCAAATTGAATGAGGGGAAACCCGCATTCAATTCACAATAGTGTGAACCCAGCCTCAATCTCTAATCATATGAAGAGCAAAATCCGGTTTACTTACAGCAGGGGTGCCCAACCAGTGGCCCGGAGGCCACAAGTGTCCCGCGTAGCCCTCTGATGTGGCCCGTGACCTCCTGCTCTGGGATGGAATAGAATAGTGTTATTAAAGGTCAGTTTATTACTAAAATCACAGTGTACAGTATATATGGGCATATCTGTTCTGCAGTGGTTACCGGGCTGCTTTCAAACAAATCCGCAGATGCAGAGCAGTGCTGGTGCGGGTTAGCTGCACAGAGTAATAGACTTCTGTTACTACTTGCAAGTTTGGTGAGCTTTCTGAAAGTGCACCAAACCTGCAGAATATAATAAAAGTCTATCGCAAAGTGCAGAAAAGCCAAAGGTACACTGCATTGCACCCGCGGTGCGAGTAAACCACAGCACATCAGTGTGAAAGCAGCCATGGGCCCCTTTTACATGGTCAGTCCGACCCAACTGGACCCTCCATTCACCTCTAAGGAGTGGCAGGTGTAAACCGACTTGTGTCCTACCTCCAATCCGATCCGGCTGTGTCTGCGGAGCGGACACGGACCTGCCATCCGCCCAATCTGCTCATTGTGGCCCGCGACCAGTTACCAAGTCGCTTAAGTGGCCCTCGCGCTTCAAAAGGTTGGGCACCCCTGACTTACAGTATTTCAGTAGCGTGTTTTGATAACTGAAGTGAATAGTTACACAATTAATTCTGTATTAAGAATTCTAAGATTCTCAACTATTTTAATAAATCAGGCCCAGGGTCACACTGCTCCCGTTTACCACTGCCTTGCCGCGCGGCAGAATTTATTAATTTTCATCAAATACATATTTTTTGTTATTTTTGTAGTGTTTAACTTAATATATTTTTATATGACAATTCGAATTTTGCAGGTTTAATTTTCTGTTACGGTTAACTGGCTACAGAGCTATTTTTACATTTCAGCTATGGGCTTAATAATTGAGCAATAATTTTGTTATTACGGTGATACCTTGGTTTTCGAGTAATGAGGTATACAAGCATTTTTCGCAAGATGAGCTATATTTTTTTTTAAATCCTGACTTGATTTGAGAGCGCTGTCTTGCAAGATGAGCAGGACTCAAGCCACTGGTGTATGTATTATCACATGTGGCCAGAGGTCTGGGGGCGTTGGTGGCTCTCAGTGCTTCCTGGAGAACTCAGAGACGCTCTGAGACTAGTGATGAGCCGAACACCCCCGGGTTCGGTTCGCACCAAAAAACCGCGAACGGACCGAAAGTTCGCACGAACATTAGAACCCTATTAAATACAATGGATGCGAACGTTCGGATTCTAAAGTGCTAATTATAACGACTATTATCCATGTTATTGTCCGAAACAGAGTTTGGGAACCCGGGTTCTGCACCAGGGGACATGTATCATTGCAAAAAGAAGTTTTAAAAACAGACGTTTTCCAGGAGCAGTCATTTTAATGATGCATAAAGTGAAAAAAAAAAAGTCAAATATTCCTTTAAATATTGTACCTGGGGGGTGTCTAAAGTATGCCTGTGAAGTGTCACGTGTTTCCCGTGTTTAGAACTGTCCCTGCACAAAATAACATTTCTAAAGGAAAAAAAGCCATTTAAAACTGCTTGCGGCTTTAATGCAATGTCTGGTCCCGGTAATATGGATGAAAATCTTTAGGAAAAATGGCATAGCTACCCCATCAACCCCCCCCCCCCACCCCAGCCCATTACCAGCCCCTTTGGGTCTTGTATGGATATTAAGGGGAACCCCGCACACAAAATAAAAAAGGACCTATATACTCTGAACAGCCGTATACAGGCGGTGCATACAAGACAGGGACTGTAGGTTTGTTCTTATGTAGAATCTGTTTGTAATTTTGAACAGCTGCATTGTTTAAGTGGAGCTCCATGCCAAATTCCTTTTTTTTAGCTTTTTGTAAAACATAGGGAACGGTTATCACCCCTGTCACATTTTTTTTGCTGTCTGTGCCCCTGTTCAGAACATTTCACCTCACTTTGCGTCCCAATGACAACTGTTTTTGAAATGTGGTGTTTTTATTGAAAGAAGGATTGGTGATAAAGCATCAGTAGAGAGGAGACACCTTTCTCCCATATTAATTCTTACAGGAGAGAATTTTCCTTCCAAGGGGTAGATTTCCTCTCACTTCCTGTTGTCTTCTTCCGTTTGCAAGTAGTAGTAGTTTGTAAGTTGGATGTTTGAAAGTAGGGACCTGCCGTATATACTCTGCAGAAATTGGCCCCTTAGGTGTTGGTGTTGGCACAACACTGAAAGCACTCACAGTTATTCTTGGTGGGTGCTGGAACGCCCTGCTGTCAACTATTATATCAGGAATTGTAATAACATATAATTGTTGATCAGTGGTAGTAAAAATTGGGCCTTTGATGGTGGTGCTGGTGCCACAACACTGTAAGGCCTGACAGTTACTCTTGGTGGGCGCAGCAATGGGCCCTGCTGTGAATTATTAGATCAATAATTATAATTGCATGCCCCTGTTGAATAGGGGCTGAAAAATTGGGCCTTTGGTGGTGGTGGTGGTGGTGATGGTGGTGCTGGTGCCACAACACTGTAAGGCCTGACAGTTACTCTTGGTGGGCGCAGCAATGGGCCCTGCTGTGAATTATTCGAACAATAATTATAATTGCATGCCCCTGTTGAATAGGGGCTGAAAAATTGGGCCTTTGGTGGTGGTGGTGGTGGTGGTGATGGTGGTGGTGGTGATGGTGGTGCTGGTGCCACAACACTGTAAGGCCTGACAGTTACTCTTGGTGGGCGCAGCAATGGGCCCTGCTGTGAATTATTCGAACAATAATTATAATTGCATGCCCCTGTTGAACAGGGGCTGAAAAATTGGGCCTTTGGTGGTGGTGGTGGTGATGGTGGTGCTGGTGCCACAACACTGTAAGGCCTGACAGTTACTCTTGGTGGGCGCAGCAATGGGCCCTGCTGTGAATTATTAGATCAATAATTATA
Organism: Rana muscosa; assembly: GCA_029206835.1. Classification (NCBI taxonomy): domain Eukaryota; kingdom Metazoa; phylum Chordata; class Amphibia; order Anura; family Ranidae; genus Rana; species Rana muscosa. The sequence continues at coordinate 1,011,070,028 of CM055116.1, read as the reverse complement.
ATTGCATGCCCCTGTTGAACAGGGGCTGAAAAATTGGGCCTTTGGTGGTGGTGGTGGTGGTGATGGTGGTGCCGGTGCCACAACACTGTAAGGCCTGACAGTTACTCTTGGTGGGCGCAGCAATGGGCCCTGCTGTGAATTATTAGATCAATAATTATAATTGCATGCCCCTGTTGAACAGGGGCTGAAAAATTGGGCCTTAGGCACTGGTGGCACAACACTGCAACCCCTCACAGATACTGTACTTGGAGCACAGCAATGAGGCCTGTTGCAAAGTATTGCATCAAAAATTTTAATTACACGCCCCTGTTAAACAGGGGCTGAAAAATTGGGCCTTAGCCACTGGTGGCGGCACCCATAAACCAAAATGATCTTCCAAGCTATCATCATTAATCGTATCATTGAGGAGGAGGAGGAGGATAGCCAGTCAACATAACAGCACAGGCACTCAGCATCAGCATCAGTCTTGAAGGGATGTGACATTTTAAAATCAATTAGTCTGTTATATCAGCATCTGGTGTGTGGTAGCTGGTGGTGATCCAAGACTGGTTCATCTTGATGAAAGTCAGTCGATCAACCGAGTCGGTGGACAGGCGCACCCTGTGATCCGTGACAAATCCTCCAGCAGCACTGAATGTGCGTTCTGAAAGAACGCTGGATGCAGGACAGGCCAGTAGCTCAATTGCATACTGTGCAAGCTCTGGCCAGTGATCCATCCTCAAGACCCAGTAAGCCAGAGGATTTTCGGTGGGGAAGGTGTCCAAGTCTGACCTTGCCCCTAGGTATTCCTGGACCATGTATATCAGACGCTGGCGATGGTTGCTGGAACCGATCATACTTTGGGGCTGCGGACTAAAGAATTGTCTGAACGCATCGGTCAGACGGCCACCTTCCCCACCGCTCCTTCTTTGACTGCCCGAAGCCTCAGCAACTCGTTGTCCAGGACCAGGAGTTTGTAACCTCCCAGTCTCTGGGAACACGTTGCACAGACCTTTCTGCAAGGCCTCCCGGAGTTGTCTCATCCTCTGCTCCCTCTGCGACGGTACGATAAGGTCCGCAACCTTACCCTTGTACCGTGGATCAAGGAGAGTGGCCAGCCAGTAATGGTCCCTCTCCTTGATCCGAAGAATACGAGGATCCTTCCGCAGACTTTGCAGGATCAGGGAGGCCATGCAGCGTAGGTTAGCTGAGGCATTCAGTCCGGAGTCCTCTGGGTCACTAAGGACGACATGATCTGCAGCCACCTCCTCCCAGCCACGTACAAGTCCACTGGTTTCTTGGGACTGTAAATCATCCCTAAAAGACTGCTGCTGATGATGCTGAGTGCCAGCCTCCACCTCCATGCTGACACAATCCTCCTCCTCCTCCTCCTCCTCTTCCTGTGCGATGGGTGGGACAGAAGGAACACTGTCTGGGTAAAGGGAGCCTTGAGAGGCAAGGAAGTCCTCCTCTTCCTGCCTCTGTTCTGCCTCAAGTGCCGTGTCCATTATTCCACGCAGCGTGTGCTCCAACAGGTGGACAAGAGGTACAGTGTCACTGATGCATGCACTGTCACTGCTCACCATCCTCGTGGCCTCCTCAAATGGTGCCAGGACAGTGCATGCATCCCTGATCATGCCCCACTGGCGTGGTGAAAAAAACCCGAGCTCCCCTGACCCTGTCCTGGTGCCGTAGTCACACAGGTACTCATTGATGGCCCTCTGCTGCGTGTGCAGCCGCTGCAGCATGGCCAACGTTGAGTTCCACCTGGTGGGCATGTCACATATAAGGCGGTTCTTGGGCAGGTTCAACTCCTTTTGCAGCTCAGCCAGGCGAGCACTGGCATTATAAGATCTGCGGAAATGCACACAGACTTTCCTGGCCTGCCTCAGGACATCCTGTAAGCCCGGGTACCTGCCCAAGAACTGCTGCACCACCAGGTTAAGGACGTGAGCCATACAGGGCACATGGGTCAGTTGTCCCTGTCGGAGGGCGGAGAGGAGGTTGGTGCCATTGTCGCAAACCACCATTCCTGGCTTAAGCTGGCGTGGCATCAACCACCTCTCGGCCTGCCCCTGCAGAGCAGACAGGACCTCTGCCCCAGTGTGGCTCCTGTCCCCCAAACACACCAGCGCAAGCACGGCATGGCATCTTTTTGCCTGCGTACTTGCGTAGCCCCTTGAACGCCTACGGAGCACCGCTGGTTCCGAGGACAAACCACAGGAAGAGGCCATGGAGGAAGAAGAAGAGGAGGGGGTGGAGGAGAGAGGTGTGTCACAACCAGTAGTAGCATTTTGGAGGCGTGGCGGTGGAACAACCTCCAACACTACTGCACCTTGTCCTGCATCCTTCCCAGCTGCCAAAAGAGTGACCCAATGGGCCGTGAAAGAAAGGTAACGTCCCTGTCCATGCCTGCTGGACCATGAGTCAGCGGTAATATGCACCTTACCGCTGACCGCCCTGTCCAGCGAGGCCAAGACATTGCCTTCCACATGCCTGTAGAGAGCCGGAATCGCCTTCCGTGCGAAAAAGTGGCGTTTGGGAACCTGCCACTGAGGAACCGCACATTGCACAAACTCACGGAAGGGGGCCGAGTCTACCAGCTGAAAAGGCAGCAGTTGAAGCGCTAGCAATTTAGCCAAGCTAGCATTCAACCGCTGGGCATGTGGATGGCTGGGAGTGAACTTCTTTCGACGGTCCAGCAGCTGGGGCAGGGAAATTTGCCTGCTAGAATCGGACGTTGGTGTACTGCTAGCAGAGTGCCCGCAAGTACTTGCCTGTGACACACCTAATTCTACACCTTCATTCCTCTCAGAGCAGGTTTCAGAGAGGAGTGAAGGTATAGTGGGGTTGGAGATCCCAGCTGATGCGGTGCAAGAAGAGGTCAGCTTTGTTCTTTGGTGTGGGTCTTTAAGGTAGGCTTGCCAACGAGCTGCATGGCAGGTCAACATATGTCTGATCAAGCATGTGGTGCCCAAGCGGCTGATGTTTTGGCCACGCGATATACGCTTGAGACATATGTTGCAAACAGCAGCTGTGCGATCTGATGCACTCGCCTCAAAAAAGGCCCACACCAAAGAACTTTTTGAATGACGGGCAGAGGCAGCGCCCTGCACAGGCGGAGCTCTGCGGTGTGATTCCGTCGGTGTGCTGCCCATACGCTGGCCACTCAAGGAAATCCTGCCTCGTTGGAGATGTGCCTCCTCCTCATCCTCCTGCTCCTCCTCCTCTCTCCTATTAGGCACCCACGTGGAGTCAGTGACCTCATCATCCCCTCCCTCCTCATCACTGGAGCCAATCTGGCAGTATGCTGCAGCTGCTGGAGCATGACTGCCAGATTGGTGTCCTTCTTGAGCATCCCCTCTCTCTGCTCTCACGCTGCTGCCTTCCTCTAGCTGGGTATCATCATCAGATCCTTCCAAACGCTGGGCATCCTCCTGGAGCATGTACCCAACACTGTGCTCAAACAGTTCGGGGGACTCCTCAGGAGGAGGACATGGTGGGTCTAGGGAAGGATTGACTAATGAAGATAATGATACCAGAGAAGAGGACGCTTTGGCAGCTGCTTTGCCAGTACCCTGAGCCTGGGTGAGAGAGGATGAGGAGGATGAGGTGGGCTTGGTCATCCACTCTACCAAGTCTTCGGCATGATGTGGCTCAACATGTCCAGCTGCCGAAAAGAAGGACAAGCGTGTCCCATGGCTATGTGCTGATGACAATGCACCGCGTCCACGACCAGCACTGTTGCCCCCAGACACAGAGCCTGCTTGCCCTCTTTTTTTGCCTCCTGACTGTCTGCCTCTCCTTTTTTGCCTTCCAGACATTTTAATGGATGGCCTGCAGGGAGATGGGAAAAAGAGCAATAAGGGCTACCTTCAGGTGTATACTGTGCAGGAGGCTTAGCAACAATGACACTGACACTGTCCCCTGCCTATCCTTCTCTGTCCCTAAACACAAGGATTGAAAATATGGTTCAGCAAAATTGGTTTAGAACAGAATAGCACACTGACACTTTCCCTCACTGTCCTACTCTGTCCCTCCCTACAAACAAGATTTAGCACAGAATAGCACACTGATAATTTCCACGAGTGTCCTTCTCTGTCCCTAAACTCAAGGATTGAAAATATGGAACAGCAAAATTGGTTTAGAACAGAATAGCACACTGTCAGTTTCACTCACTGTCCTACTCTGTCCCTCCCTACAAACAAGATTTAGCACAGAATAGCACACTGATAATTTCCACGAGTGTCCTTCTCTGTCCCTAAACTCAAGGATTGAAAATATGGAACAGCAAAATTGGTTTAGAACAGAATAGCACACTGAAACTTTCCCTCACTGTCCTACTCTGTCCCTCCCTACAAACAAGATTTAGCACAGAATAGCACACTGATAATTTCCACGAGTGTCCTTCTCTGTCCCTAAACTCAAGGATTGAAAATATGGAACAGCAAAATTGGTTTAGAACAGAATAGCACACTGTCAGTTTCACTCACTGTACCTCTCTGTCCCTAAACTCAAGGATTGAAAATATGGTTCAGCAAAATTGGTTTAGAACAGAATAGCACACTGACACTTTCCCTCACTGTCCTACTCTGTCGCTCCCTACAAACAAGATTTAGCACAGAATAGCACACTGATAATTTCCACGAGTGTCCTTCTCTGTCCCTAAACTCAAGGATTGAAAATATGGAACAGCAAAATTGGTTTAGAACAGAATAGCACACTGAAACTTTCCCTCACTGTCCTACTCTGTCCCTCCCTACAAACAAGATTTAGCACAGAATAGCACACTGATAATTTCCACGAGTGTCCTTCTCTGTCCCTAAACTCAAGGATTTGAAATATGGAACAGCAAAATTGGTTTAGAACAGAATAGCACACTGACACTTTCCCTCACTGTCCTACTCTGTCCCTCCCTACAAACAAGATTTAGCACAGAATAGCACACTGATAATTTCCACGAGTGTCCTTCTCTGTCCCTAAACTCAAGGATTTGAAATATGGAACAGCAAAATTGGTTTAGAACAGAATAGCACACTGACACTTTCCCTCACTGTCCTACTCTGTCCCTCCCTACAAACAAGATTTAGCACAGAATAGCACACTGATAGTTTCCACGAGTGTCCTTCTCTGTCCCTAAACTCAAGGATTTGAAATATGGAACAGCAAAATTGGTTTAGAACAGAATAGCACACTGACACTTTTCCTCACTGTCCTACTCTGTCCCTCCCTACAAACAAGATTTAGCACAGAATAGCACACTGATAATTTCCACGAGTGTCCTTCTCTGTCCCTAAACTCAAGGATTGAAAATATGGAACAGCAAAATTGGTTTAGAACAGAATAGCACACTGACACTTTCCCTCACTGTCCTACTATGTCCCTCCCTACAAACAAGATTTAGCACAGAATAGCACACTGACACTTTCCCTCACTGTACCTCTCTGTCCCTACAAACAAGGATTAGCACAGAATAGCACACTGACACTTTCCCTCACTGTACCTCTCTGTCCCTACAAACAAGGTTTAGCACAGAATAACACACTGACACTGACACTCTCCCTACCTATCCTTATTTGTCCCTAAACACAAGGAATCCAGGATTAGTAAAGGAAAAAAAATGACACTGTCCCTGCCTATGCTTCTCTTTCCCTGCTCCGGAACACACTACACAAGGCCGCCGCGCTGGCGGCCTTTTATAGTGTGGGGCGTGTACTAAACCCCCTCAGCAATAATTGGCCACAGGCATCCTGCCTGTGGCCAATCATTGCTCTCCTCGCTGCCGGCGCTGTGATTGGCCAAGCATGCGGGGTCACAGTGCATGCTTGGCCAATCACAGCGCCTGGATGACACTGCGATGGCGTAGTGCATTGTGGGCCGTTCGCGTCACTCGAATTTGGCGCGAACGGCCCAAATCATTCGATCTTTGTCGAACGATCGAACAGCCGATGTTCGAGTCGAACGTATGTTCGACTCGAACACGAAGCTCATCCCTATCTGAGACACTCCCAGTTGGGTGGGGTGGGGGTAACATGCGACGGAGCACCCGAAAGTGTCAACGGCTCCCGAGTGTCTCCGAGTTCTCCAGGAAGCGCTGAGAGCCACCAGCACCCCCGCACCTCTGGCCACATACAGTACTGCATACTCCAGCACCCCCACACCTCTCGCCACATACAGTACTGCATACTCCAGCACCCCCGCACCTCTGGCCACATACAGTACTGCATACTCCAGCACCCCCGCACCTCTGGCCACATACAGTACTACATTCTCCAGCACCCCTGCACCTATGGCCACATACAGTACTGCATACTCCAGCACCCCCACACCTCTGGCCACATACAGTACTGCATTCTGCAGCACCCCTGCACCTATGGCCACATACAGTACTGCATACTCCAGCATCCCTACACCTCTGGCCACATATAGTGCTGCATACTCCAGCACCCCCGCACCTCTGGCCACATACAGTACTGCATACTCCAGCACCCCTGCACCTATGGCCACATACAGTACTGCATACTCCAGCACCCCCGCACCTATGGCCACATACAGTACTGCATTCTGCAGCACCCCTGCACCTATGGCCACATACAGTACTGCATACTCCAGCACCCCCGCACCTCTGGCCACATACAGTACTGCATACTCCAGCACCCCCACACCTCTGGCCACATACAGTACTGCATTCTGCAGCACCCCTGCACTTATGGCCACATACAGTACTGCATACTCCAGCACCCCCACACCTCTGGTCACATACAGTACTGCATACACTAGCAGTGATTGTGGAACGAATCATCTGAGTTTCCATTATTTAGGTATAGGTATTTACATTTCTGTATATTTTTTGTGTCAATCTTTTTATTAACGTTTAAAGTAACAAGATAGGACATTGTTGGGTAGCACGCAGTAGTACAAAATAAAACTGTCAACATAAACAGTACATAATAAAAAAAATATATAAAAAAATAATAATTTTACAACAGTTTTAGATAAAAGATGGTAAGAGTTTCGCTATGAACATATAAACAGTTCACAAGTAGGTATGACAGACTACAGTAATGTGATCAACCAAATGTAACCTCTATAGTACCCGTCAGTAAAGTCGTGTCTCTATCCAGACATCAAAGGAAAAATCTCCTGAGGTAGTTTGTCATGAGCAAAACCTTACAATTAACCTTAAAAAGAGGATAAAGGCCAACTGTTTAGCCAACAATACACCAAAAAAGTAAACATTTAAAAATGTAAGATATAAAGAGAGAGGAAAGAGGAGGGAGAATATGAAACAGGGAGAGGAGAAAAACAAGACAAGAAGAAGAAAAGCGTGAGAGCCTGCCCATCCAGAATCCCTTCCAGCCATCGATCTGGTATCAGCCTCAGGTGTCCGAGACCTGAAGATAAGAAAGCCAGGGGGTCCATATATTTTCAAATAAGGATTGTTTGTCCCGTAGGATACTGAATCATTTTTCATGTAACATGATCCAAGTCAGCTTCATGAGGGCTAAATCAATCACTGGCTTTTTCCAAGAGGTTGCAATGGCTATTTTTGCTTCCATGAACATGCAGTATATTCGATTCTGAATAGATCTCGGACTATTAACCGACAGGTTCATACATTTCTGTATATTTTATAAAACAAAAAAATGATTTTTTTCCCCCCCAGTTTGGTCAGTGATAATTTTAGAACAACAAGTTTTAGTATAGATATTAAGGGTATTTTTATTCTGTTGCCACGTTTATCATGACACCAAAGTATTTCTTGTACAAAAGTTAGGGAAGTTATTTATAATTAATTTGTTTCCTATTCTTTAACCTGTATGCTCAAAAAAAAAAAATAGCAAAATGAACAGACAAAATGAATAGGAACAGTATACAGATAAAAAGAATTGGTAACCAAAATATCTAAGGGTTAAATAAGAAAGACTATTCCAATAAAATAAATATATACCGTGGAACTTTGAATTGCGAGTAATGCAGTTAACGAGCGTTTCGCAATACAAGCATTTTTTTTTTTTAAATTCTGACTCGGTTTGTGAGTGTTGTCTCGCAAAAAGAGCAGGATTCAAGCATCTGCGGTGTGCAGTACCGCATTTGGCCAGAGGTGCGGGGGCGCCGGTGACACTCAGAGCCGTGCAGAGCTTTTCGGAAATACTCCATTCCTGAGTGTTTCTGAGCCTTTCCGAGGGTTTCCAAGTGCAGCCGGACGGTCTCTGAGTATTTCTGAGTCTCTCCCGTGCCCCCCTCACCTCTGGCCACATGCGTTATTCCATGCCATAGACTTCAACGTGGAACAAATTATCTTTGTTTCCATTGACTTCTATGGGGAAACTCGCTTTGATATGCGAGTGCTTTGGATTACAAGCATTCTCCTGGAACGGATTATGCTCGTAATCCAAGGCTCCACTGTATTTGGATTTTTTTTACAAAGACATGTAGCAAAATATACTTTTGGCCAAATTTAAGAAATTTGAATTTATTGGATATGTTTTACAACAGAAAATAGAAAATGTTTTTTGTTTTTTTCTTCAAACTTCTTTTTGCGTTTAGATCGCAAAAAAATAAAAAACCTAGTTCTATTTGTGTGAAAAAAATGATAAAAATTTAATTTGAGTACAGTGTTGCATGACTGCACAATTATAGCGCAGTGCTGAATAGAAAAAAATGCTCTGGTCATAAAGGGGGTAAAACCTTCTGAAGGTGGTGTGAGGGGGTTAGCTCAGCAGCGGGTGTGTGTGACCCCCTGGATGGGTTCACCACACAAAACAGGCACAGCAGACAGGGTTTGTAGTTGCAAAAACGAAAGGTGCGGTTTATTCAAACTATTTACAAGGGAAAAACAACAAAACAAACAGAAACATGAAAAGAAATCCTGGTCAACTTGACCGCTTACTACACACGTTGGTGTCCCTGACTAACAACTGGGTACAGCCTTGTGCTGTCCCAGTCCCTAGCCTGAATCTAGGACATATATATCTCCCATCCTGGATGCAACCCGGCAACTTTACCTGCCTGCTGTCACATACCCCCCCCCCCTCTTGTTTTAACCTTGGGGTTGGAACACAAGCAATCAGGCATTCATGTACTCGAGACAAAGCATCCACATTCCCCATTTAAACGCCAGGGCGATGCTTTACTGTAAAGTTGAATTCCTGTAGGGCCAGGAACCACCTATTTACTCTTCTATTTGTCTCTTTGTTCTGAGCCATCCACTTTAAAGGAGCGTGATCAGTAATCATGTCAAAGTGCCTACCTAGCAGATAGTACCGAAGGGAATCTAGAGCCCACTTCACCGCTAAACACTCCTTCTCAATTGTGGCATAATTTACCTCATGGGACTTCAATTTCCTGCTTAGGTAAATGACTGGGTGCTCTTCCCCATTCCAGACCTGGGACAAAACTGCTCCTAACCCAACGTCTGATGCATCACTTTGTGCGACAAAGTCCCTAGAGAAGTCTGGTGAGTACAACACTGGCTGGCTACATAAGGCTTTTTTTAAGAATTGGAATGCTGCCTCAGCCTCTGGGGTCCATTTAACCATGACAGACTCTTTCCCTTTTGTCAGGTTGGTTAGGGGCACAGCCTGAGAAGCAAAGTGGGGAATGAATCGCCGATAATAACCAGCGATTCCTAGAAAGGCTTGTACCTGCTTCTTGCTGTTGGGACGTGGCCAATTCTGTATGGCCTCGACTTTATTGACCTGGGGTTTTATTACTCCTCTCCCAATGGTGTACCCAAGATATTTGGCCTCCTCCTGTCCAATGGTACACTTCTTGGGGTTGGCCGTAAACCCAGCTTCCCGGATAGAGTCTAGGACTGCTTGCACTTTTGGCAGATGTGAGGCCCAATCTGTGCTATAGATAATGACATCATCCAGGTAAGCCGCGGCATACTTCTGATGGGGCCTCAGTATCTGGTCCATTTTCCGCTGGAATGTTGCCGGTGCGTTCTGTAACCCAAACGGCATTCTTTTATATTGGAACGCCCCGTCTGGGGTTACAAACGCGGTTTTCTCCTTGGCCGATTTGGCCAGGGGAATTTGCCAATACCCTTTTGTGAGATCAAGAGTTGTCATGTATCGGGCTGTTCCCAGCCGGTCGATCAACTCATCTACACGTGGCATGGGGTAGGTGTCAAATTTTGTAACTTTGTTCAGTTGTCGAAAATCGTTACAAAATCGCCAGCTCCCATCCGGTTTAGGCACTAACACTATGGGACTGGACCAATCACTTTGGGACTCCTCTATCACCCCCAACTTAAGCATTTTCTGTACTTCCTCACGTATTGCCTCCCGTCGGGCCTCTGGGATCCGATAGGGTTTTACCTTCACCCTTTCACCAGGCGGGGTAATAATATCATGCTCTACCCCAGACGTTTGTCCCGGCAGCTCAGAGAAAACCTCCTTGTTGCGAAGCACAAACTCCTTAACCTCCCGTTGTTGAGGGTTTGACAAGGTGACTGCTATTCCAACCTCAGGAATCACGCAATCAGACTGAGCTGGTGACAAAGTTTCTGCGACTAGGGATTCCCTATCCCTCCAGGCTTTCAACAGATTAATGTGATAGATCTGTTCGGGCTTTCGCCTTCCTGGTTGTCTGACATAGTTACATAGTTACATAGTTACATAGTTAGTCAGGTTGAAAAAAGACACAAGTCCATCCAGTTCAACCGTAAAAAAATAAAATAAAAAAAATAAAATAAACATATATCGTACAATCCCATATACCCAATTCTATACCCACAGTTGATCCAGAGGAAGGCAAAAAAAACCCAGAAGAGCATGATCCAATTTGCTACAGCAGGGGAAAAAATTCCTTCCTGATCCCCCGAGAGGCAATCGGATATTCCCTGGATCAACTTTACCTATAAATGTCAGTACCCAGTTATATTATGTACATTTAAGAAAGAATCCAGGCCCTTCTTAAAGCAATCTACTGAGCTGGCCAGAACCACCTCTGCAGGGAGTCTATTCCACATTTTCACAGCTCTTACTGTGAAAAAACCTTTCCGTATTTGGAGGTGAAATCTCTTTTCCTCTAGACGCAAAGAGTGCCCCCTTGTCCTTTGTGTTGACCGTAAAGTGAATAACTGAACACCAAGTTCACTATATGGACCCCTTATATATTTGTACATGTTGATCATATCCCCCCTTAATCTCCTCTTCTCAAGAGAGAATAAATTCAGTTCCTCTAATCTCTCCTCATAGCTGAGCTCCTCCATGCCTCTTATCAGTTTGGTTGCCCTTCTCTGCACTTTCTCCAGTTCCCCAATATCCTTTTTGAGAACTGGGGCCCAAAACTGAACTGCATATTCCAGATGAGGTCTTACTAATGATTTGAACAGGGGCAAAATGATATCTCTCTCTCTGGAGACCATACCTCTCTTAATACAAGAAAGGACTTTGCTCGCTTTGGAAACCGCAGCTTGGCATTGCATGCCATTATTGAGCTTATGATCTACCAAAACCCCCAGATCCTTCTCCACTACGGATCCCCCCAGTTGTACTTCCCCTAGTATGTATGATGCATTCATATTATTAGCCCCCAAGTGCATAACTTTACATTTATCAACATTAAACCTCATCTGCCACATAGTCGCCCAATTAGACAGAGCATTGAGGTCGGCTTGTAAATTGGCGACATCCTGTAAGGACGTTATTCCACTGCATAGCTTGGTGTCATCTGCAAAGACAGAAATGTTACTTTTGATCTCAGACCCAATATCATTTATAAACATATTAAAAAGTAAGGGTCCCAGCACTGAACCTTGGGGTACACCACTGATAACCTTGGACCATTCAGAGTAAGAATCATTAACCACTACTCTCTGAATTCTGTCTTTTAGCCAGTTTTCTATCCATTTACAAACTGATATTTCCAATCCTGTAGACTTTACCTTACACATGAGCCGTGTGTGGGGAACTGTATCGAACGCTTTTGCAAAATCCAAGTATACCACGTCCACTGCCACCCCTCTGTCCAAGGTCTTACTTACCTCTTCATAAAAAGAAATCAGGTTTGTTTGACAACTTCTGTCTTTCATGAATCCATGCTGTCTGTTGCTTAAATAGTTTTTTTCCAGCAAGAACTCATCTATGTGGTCTTTTATTAATCTCTCCAGTATTTTCCCAACTATAGAAGTTAAACTAACAGGTCTATAGTTACTTGGTAAACACTTAATTCCCTTTTTAAATATAGGCACCACATTGGCCCTGCACCAATCCAGTGGTACTATTCCTGTCATTAATGAGTCCCTAAAAATTAAATACAATGGCTTTGAAATTACAGAGCTCAATTCTTTTAGGATCCGTGGGTGTATGCCATCTGGTCCAGGTGCTTTATCCACCTTTATTCCATCTAAATATTTCTGGACCATATCACTTTTGAGCCATTGTGGATTTGGGGCTGTGTCACTACCACCCCCATTTTGGACATGAGCTCCCCCATGCTCCTTTGTATACACAGAACTGAAGAAAGTATTTAATAAATTAGCCTTCTCTTTGTCCCCAGTCACCCACTCTAGATTATTTTGTAATTATTTTGTAAAGGGCCTACATGCTCAGACCTTTTTACTATTAATATATTTGAAGAATTTTTTGGGGTTTGTCCTACTATCTTTTGCAATCTGTCGTTCATTTTGAATTTTTGTATCCTTGATTTCCTTTTTACATATCCTGTTATATTCTTTGTAACATTTAAATGACACTAGTGTTCCCTCATTTTTATATTTTTTAAAAGCTCTTTTCTTATAGTTTATAGCTTTTTTAACTTTGGCAGTGAGCCACATAGGTTTTATTTTTAGCCTTTTAAACTTATTGCCCATGGGAATATACTTTGCAGTGAGTTCACAAACAGTCTTTTTGAAGAATTCCCATTTCTGTTCTGTGCCCATTGATGCCAATATTCCTTCCCAGTCTAAGTCCTGGAGAGCAGCACTCATCCTTGGAAAATTTGCTCTCTTGAAATTAAGTGTTTTTATCTTTCCTGTATGTGATTTTTGCTTACAACTAACATCAAATGAAATCATGTTATGGTCACTGCTACCCAGGTGTTCCTTTATCTGAACATTAGTAATACGCTCTGCATGGTTTGAGATTACCAGGTCCAACAGAGCATCATTCCTAGTTGGGGCCTCAATAAACTGGACCATAAAATTGTCCTGCAATAGGTTTATAAATTTTTGCCCTTTAACTGTCCCAGCAGTTCCATTACTCCAGTCAATTTCTGGGTAGTTAAAATCCCCCATTATTATCACCGTCCCAGCCCTTGCAGCCCTTTCCATCTGTGCAAGGAGCTGAGTCTCTAACTCCTCATTAACATTGGGTGGTCTATAACAAACTCCAATGATTAGCTTTGAACTACGCACATCTGTATGCAGTTCCACCCATAATGCTTCAGACTCATCACACTCTCCATCCACCAGGTCCTCTTTCACACTCGCTTTGAGATCACTTCTCACATAGAGACAGACCCCTCCACCCTTCCTTTTTACCCTGTCTTTCCGAAAGAGTGCATAGCCAGGAATATTAATAGCCCAGTCGTGTGAAGAATGAAGCCAAGTTTCAGCAATACCGATTACATCATAGCTCTCCTCATGCATCAGAGCTTCCAACTCACCTATTTTGCTTGGCAGACTTCTGGCGTTGGTGAACAGACACTTTAATGCATTAATATTATTTGACCGGTCACATACTATCCTCTTGGGTGTTCCCAGATTGCAACTAGGACTTGCTACTATACTTACCTTGGGTTTATGTTCTTTGGTTACCCTACCACTAATGCCCCTAATACTACCCTTTAGAATATGTTCCCCGCTGACTCTCACTATCTCTGGACCCTCCCCCCTGTCACCTAGTTTAAAAACCCCTCTAACTTTTTGGCCATCCTTATTCCCAGCTGATCTGCACCCTCCTCATTTAGGTGCAGTCCGTCCCTTCTATAGTACTGGTTATCGACTGAGAAGTCGGCCCAGTCCTCCAGGAACCCAAACCCCTCCTTACTACACCAGCTCTTCAGCCACTTGTTCACTTCCCTAATCTCCCTCTGCCTTTCTGGTGTGGCTCGATGTACCGGTAGTATTCCCGAGAATACTACCTTGGAGGTCCTTTTCCTCAATTTAGCTCCCTAGTCCCTAAAATCGTTCTTTAGGACACTCCATCTGCCTCTGACTTTGTCATTGGTGCCAACGTGCACCATGACAGCTGGGTCTTCCCCAGCCCCTCCCAGTAATCTGTCCACCAGATCCGTGATGTGCCGAACCCGAGCGCCCGGTAGACAACATACAGTTCGGCGCTTCAGGTCTTTGTTACAGATTGCCCTCTCTGTCCTTCTAAGAATTGAGTCCCCTACCACCAGAATCTGTCTTTCCTTTCCCTTCGCTTCCCCCCCACTCTCACTGGAGGAGTTCTTCCCCTGGCAGCTAGGAGAGTCCCTCAGCTCCAGCAGTGCTGGTCCCGGACTGGTTTCACCAATGTCACTCAATGGAGCATACTTATTGGGATGCTCCAGCCCTGGATCGGCCTCCCTGGCACTTCGCCCTCTACCCTTCCTGACTGTCACCCATCTACTATTTTCTAGTGCCTGCACCTCTTTGACTCCACCCACCTCTGTGCTGGCCCCTGCCATCACCTGCCGGGTACGTATCCAGCTCTCCTTTAGTGTGGAGGGACTTCCCAGTGCTGACAGTTGCTTCCCTAGATTCAGAACCTGGGCTTCCAGGGAAACAATGTGCTTACATTTTGCACAGCAGTAATCGCCCTCGATCAGATGATCAAGGAACGCATACATACTGCAAGATGTACACCGAGTCGCCTCGCCACACCCGCTGGGCATCGTACCTATTAATTTAATGAGGATTCGAGATTATACCCTGTCCAAATTACCTAACACTAGCTTCCTGACCCAACTATTCAACAAGACAATACACAGGTACTCAACAAGACAATACACAGGTACTCAACAAGACAATACACAGGTACCACGCAGACCCACGTGCACCCACAGACCAACGGACCCGCGTGCACTCGCAGACCAGCGTGCACTCGCAGACCAACGGACCCGCGTGCACTCGCGGACCAACGGACCAGCGTGCACCCGCGTGCACTCGCAGACCAACGGACCCGCGTGCACTCGCAGACCAACGGACCCGCGTGCACTCGCAGACCAACGGACCCGCGTGCACTCGCAGACCAGCGTGCACCCGCAGACCAACGGACCCGCGTGCACTCGCAAAACCAGCGTGCACTCGCAGACCAACGAACCCGCGTGCACTCGCAGACCAGCGTGCACTCGCAGACCAACGGACCCGCGTGCACTCGCAGACCAGCGTGCACTCGCAGACCAACGGACCCGCGTGCACTCGCAAAACCAGCGTGCACTCGCAGACCAACGAACCCGCGTGCACTCGCAGACCAACGGACCCGCGTGCACTCGCAGACCAGCGTGCACTCGCAGACCAACGGACCCGCGTGCACTCGCAGACCAGCGTGCACTCGCAGACCAACGGACCCACGTGCACTCGCAGACCAGCGTGCACTCGCAGACCAACGGACCCACGTGCACTCGCAGACCAGCGTGCACTCGCAGACCCGCGTGCACTCGCAGACCAGCGTGCACCCGCAGACCAACGTGCACCCGCAGACCAACGGACCCACGTGCACTCGCAGACCAGCGTGCACTCGTGGACCAACGGACCCGCGTGCACTCGCAGACCAGCGTGCACTCGCAGACCAACGGACCCACGTGCACTCGCAGACCAGCGTGCACCCGCGGACCAACGGACCCGCGTGCACTCGCAGACCAACGGACCCACGTGCACTCGCAGACCAGCGTGCACTCGCGGACCAACGGACCCGCGTGCACTCGCAGACCCGCGTGCACTCGCAGACCCACGTGCACTCGCAGACCCACGTGCACCCGCAGACCAACGGACCCGCGTGCACTCGCAGACCAGCGTGCACCTACAATACACAAGTACTAACGATCCACACACACTACTCAGACAACACCCAGGTACTCACACTACACATCTACTATGACCCCTGTTTTAAACTCTTGATTTTAACTCACCACTTAGTCCAGTTCCACTTGGACAGAGTTCCAGCAACTCAAAATGAGCAGGCTCTAAATGAGCTCTACAGAAATTTACATAGGCCTCAAGCACCTGTGACCAATTAACCACTCCCCTTAATTAGTAGGCTGAAGGAAAAAAAGAGAAAAAAAAAGGCTGTTTAAAATGTGCCAGAAAAAGGTGTTAAAAAGCTGCAAGGAAAAAGAGCCAAAAATAACCAAAAATGCAACCCAGCAGTCAAAAGCAGAAACTTCTTCACTCTCCACGCAAGGTCTCCTCCACTGTCTACCCTCCAACCAACAAGACTGGCAATTTCACATGTGCTCTACAGAAATTTATATAGGCCTCAAGCACCTGTGACCAATTAACCACTCCCCTTAATTAGTAGGCTGAAGGAAAAAAAGAGAAAAAAAAGGCTGTTTAAAATGTGCCAGAAAAAGGTGTTAAAAAGCTGCAAGGAAAAAGAGCCAAAAATAACCAAAAATGCAACCCAGCAGTCAAAAGCAGAAACTTCTTCACTCTCCACGCAAGACCTTGTAATTCACTTCGCTCACTTTTTCCATTATCTCGTAGGGGCATTTTCTTTCAACCGTAGGGACAAGTACCAATACCCTATCCCCCGGGGAAAAGGTACGGGTCTTGGCCCCACGGTTGTACACTCTCTGTTGTGCCAACTGCGCTTGGGCCAAATGTTCCTTTACGATTGGCATTACCTGTGCAATTCTATCTTGCATCAGGGCGACATGGTCAATCACACTCCTGTGGGGAGAACTCTCACTCTCCCAAGTTTCCTTGGCGATATCCAACAGCCCTCTTGGGTGTCTCCCATAGAGTAACTCAAAGAGTGAGAAACCCGTAGAGGATTGGGGTACCTCCCTAATGGCAAACATTAAATAGGGAATTAGACAGTCCCAATCCTTTCCATCTCTATCCACCACCTTCTTTAACATTTGTTTCAGGGTTTTGTTGAATCTTTCAACCAACCCATCTGTTTGGGGGTGATACACAGATGTACGCAATTGTGTTACTTTGAACAACTTGCACAGCTCTTTCATAACCCGGGACATAAAGGGTGTACCTTGGTCCGTAAGCAGTTCCTTACAAATACCCACACGGCTAAAAACAAGAGATCGCTCTTTGGCTATGGTTTTGGCCGAGGTATTTCGGAGAGGAATCGCTTCCGGATAACGGGTGGCATAGTCTAATATAACCAAAATGTACTGATGCCCCCCTAGCGGACTTCATTATCGGACCTACCAAATCCATTGCGATCCTCTCAAAGGGGACCTCAATGATGGGAAGAGGTACCAGCGGGTTACGGAAATGTGGCATCGGTGCCGACATCTGACACACAGGGCAGGAGGAACAATAATTTTCTGTTTCCTTCATGACCCCAGGCCAATAGAATCTTTGCAATACTCTCTCTCGGGTTTTCTCTGTCCCTAGATGACCTCCAAGAATGTGCCCATGGGCCAACTCTAACACCAACTTCCCGTAAGGTTTGGGGACCACAAGCTGCTCAATGGTTTCTTCTGCTCTTTTAGCCACCCGATACAGTAGGTCCTTTTCCACGATGAAGTACGGGTAAGTGCAGGTCTCATCTGGGTTCACTAACTCGCCATCTATTTTCACTACGTTTTCCCGTGCCTTTATTAGGGTGGGGTCTTTTAACTGTTCTGTGGCAAAATTTTCCTTGTGAACCTCGAGATCAGAAAACTCCACAGAAGGCACGTTTTCGTCTGAGGATGTTGGCTCCTCCCCAGTTTCTCGAGTCTCCCCTAATGCAGTGCATGCGACTGTAGCAAACAGCGACTGACGTCTGTCCGTTAGAAAGTCACATTGCAAGGGTTCATCCACAACCGGGCAATTTGCTGCAATATGTCCCTCTTGCCGTCAGCGGTAGCAAACAATCCTTTTTGCTGCCTCTTGAGCCTCTGACTTCCCAGGCTGTTCTCGCCAGACATTAGGTAGAACTCTCACCCTCTCATTCTCTCCACCCTCACCCCTTGGAATCATCTTACCCGCCACTGGGAATGGTCTGGTTATAGGGTGGAAAGTCCGTGAGTCTCTGGAAGAGGCAGTCAGGTTCTCTGTAGCCAAGTACTTCTCCACACGATCCACAAGATTATCGGCCGTTTCTGGGTCTCCATGGCTTACCCACTTTTGGATGGCAGTAGGAAGAGCTCTCAGGAAACGATCCATCACAACACGTTCCACAATCTTTGGTGCAGACAAAGTCTCTGGCTGTAGCCACTTCCTGCTCAGGTGAATGAGATCATAGATTTGAGACCTGGGGGGTTTCCAAGCCAGAAAGTCCAGTTATGCACACGCTGAGCCCGGATGGCCAGGGTGACACCCAGCCGTGCCAATATTTCATTTTTTAGCATCACATAGTCTTTTGCTTGGTCAGGCTCTAGGTCATAGTAAGCTTTCTGAGATTCACCAGTTAACAGAGGGGCCATCAGTCCAGCCCACTGCTCCTTAGGCCACTTTTCCCTTTCAGCAGTCCTTTCAAATGTGGTCAAAAACACCTCTGGATCATCCTCTCCAGTCATTTTTGTCAGTAAACGACCCACCTCAAAGGACGCAGTATTAGTGGAACTACTTGCCTCACTGGTCTGCGGACGTTGCTGCATTAATGTCTCCATTTGTTGCTGTAGTCTCTGTTCTTGCTTCTGCAACAGGTCTATGAAGCGGGCCTCAGATTGCTGCTGGGCTTGTTGCTGTGCTGTCAGACTCTGTTGATGATCTTGCTGCTGGGCTGCCAGTCTCTGTTGTAAATTTGCATTTGTCTGTTGTTGAGCTGCAAGGCTCTTTTGCAAACCTGCATTTGTCTGCTGCTGATTGGCATTTGCTAGAGCCAGCTGTTTCAGTATCTCCTCCATGCTGGCCTTAAAAAAAAATTCTCCACCAACTGTGAGGGGGTTAGCTCAGCAGCAGGTGTGTGTGACCCCCTGGATGGGTTCACCACACAAAACAGGCACAGCAGACAGGGTTTGTAGTTGCAAAAACGAAAAGTGCGGTTTATTCAAACTATTTACAAGGGAAAAACAACAAAACAAACAGAAACATGAAAAGAAATCCTGGTCAACTTGACCGCTTACTACACACGTTGGTGTCCCTGACTAACAACTGGGTACAGCCTTGTGCTGTCCCAGTCCCTAGCTCCCTGCTTTTTGAAGTTCTTACAGTAACCACACAGGCTTTGGCTCACCGCACAGAGATCACACTCCCAAGACTATTCACACAGATCTGGTTCCAGGTTTGAGCATCTCCCCTAGCATGCTGGGAGTTCTTGTAGAGGCCCTAACGAGCCCACTTACTTCAGCTGGGCTCAATAACTCTTCCCCTGCAAGACTCCCAGCACTTCCCCTAGTGGTATAAATTGGCATAAAGCCTGAATCTAGGACATATATATCTCCCATCCTGGATGCAACCCGGCGACTTTACCTGCCTGCTGTCACAGTGGTTAAAACTGAATTCTGGGCAGGAAAACTTTCATGTAAATATTATCCACTTAATAAATAAATCCACTTTTTGTGCACCAAAAGCTTTTGCAAACCTAGGTATTAAAGGGGTTGTAAAGGTTCGTTTTTTATTTTCTAAATAGGTTCCGTTAAGCTAGTGCATTGTTGGTTCACTAAAGCCCCGTACACACGGTCGGACTTCCATCGGACTTTTCCGTGTTTTTTTGTCCGAACGGAGTTGGTCGGGAACACCCATAGCATACACACGCTCTGACTTTTCTGCAAACTTTCCCAAAACTTTTTGCAACATCACGTGGTTTTTCTTCTCTTTTCTGCTCTTTACCGCCACCCTTAGGTCAACTTCTGCTATTGTTGGTTGATTTTAACATTAGTTGTTTTGTCCATCGGACAAAAGTCCGATGGTTTTCTGTACACACGGTCGGACTTTGCTCCATCGGACTTTTGTTGGGCAAAAGTTTGTCCGTTTGCAGACCCAACTTTTGTCCGATGAAAACAAGAAAAAAGCAAAAAAAGTTTGTCCGATGGAGCGTACACACGGTCGGATTGTTGGTCCAACTTGCTCAAAATGAAGTTTGTTGGTCAAAAGTCCAACCGTGTGTACGGGGCTTTTCCTTTTCCTTCGATTTCCCTTCTAAAAATTTTTTTCTTTGTTTTCTTTGTCTGAATTTCTCACTTCCTGTTCCTCCTCAGTAAGCTGTTCAGTAAGCTGTTCTGGCTGACTAAACACTAGACATGTGCAATTCGTTTAGTTACAAATTCGTTATTCGTCAAAATTCGTTATATTCGTTAATTCGTAAACATACAAATGAACGAACGGTTTACTAAAATTACCAACGAAAAACGAATTATCGAAAAGAACGAATATGGAAAACAACGAAAATACGAAATTATTAAATTAGAAACAGCGAAAATACGAAAGAGTGAAAAAACGAAAACATAGAAACAACGAAAATACCGAACAAAGATTCAAAATAACGAAAATCAAAATGAACGAAAACTCGAAATTACGAATATTCGGAAAACGGAAATCAAAACAACGAAAATACCGAACAAAGATTCAAAATAACGAAAATCAAAATGAACGCAAAAACAAAAAAAAAACTAAGTTACAAATATTCGGAAAACGGAAATCAAAACAACAAATTCGTTAGTTCTGAAATATTTCTGGACGTTGGCCAATAAGCTTGTCCCTTCCCCTGAAGAGGTTGTCCCTTACCCCAATGAGCTTGTTTCTTATTCCCTTGTGTGCTTTTCTGTGTTAGACTGCAGTGCATTCCATCCAGAGTCCAGATAGGGTGTGGTTGGGTAGGTGGCACTGTTTTGGTGGATTTGTGAGTTAAAGGGGAGTTCCACCCTTTTTTTATGTTTATTAAAAGTCAGCAGCTACAAAAAGTGTAGCTGCTGGCTTTTAATAAACATACACTTACCTGTTCCACTGTCCAGCGCCGCGCCGCCTGGAGCTCCGCTCCTCTCCCCCCCTTCTCCGCTGGCGCTTCCATTCATTGTGTGGGCACACGGCCGTGACAGCTTTCGGCTTCACGGCTGGGCACTCACTGCGCATGCGCGAACGGCGCAGCGCTCTCTGAATGGACAGGCGATCGCCTGGGACCTGTCACGTCCCAGGTGATCGCCTACAGGGAGGGGCCGCCACAAGGCGATATGACGTATCGCCTAGGCGAGCCCAGGGCGGAAGGAGGACGTGGGACAGGAAGTCCCACTCCTACTGAAGCCCCCACTCCCCCCCAAAAAAATTACATGCCTAATGTGGCATGTAAGGGGGCGAGGATCGTATAAAGCGGAAGTTCAAAATTTGGGTGGAACTCCGCTTTAAGTTGTGACTTGTGAGAGAGAAATTCTTTGTTTCTTAAGCATACTCTGTCTAGAATCTAGTTTCTATATTACGAATTATGCCCCGATTACGAATCTATGAAAACAATGATACGAAAATACGAATAAATGAGCCGGTCAATCTCACGAAAGTACGATTTACAAAATTACAAGTAATGTTTTGAATAAACGGAAAATGTATTCTAACCAAAGTACGAATGTAATTAAATCTACAAAAGTACAATTTTCCAATCAACGGAAATGCGAACGCGGCCGAATATAAAATATAACGAAAAATACGAATTTCGGTTTAACGAAAATTAGACTAACGGAAAAACGAATCAATGGAAAAATAACCCTTACGGAAATACGAATACGAGTCCGAATACGATAACCCACGTCTTACGAAATTACGAATCGTTACGAATCAACGGACACTAACAGAAACTAAACTAAACAAATTTTTATGTTGTGCACATGTCTACTAAACACCGGTCAGATGATGGTGTGAAGTTTACTGAGGAGAAACAGGAAGTGAGAAATTCAGACAAAGAAAACAAACATTTAGAAGGGAAATCGAAGGAAAAGGTAAGTGAACCAACAATGCACTAGCTTAAAGGAACCTATTTAGAAAATAAAAAACAAACTTTTACAACCCCTTTAACTTGTAAAAGTAACAGTGACATTATGCTGCACATTACTTGTGCAGAGAGCAGAGCTGTGGGAGGGGCCCAACAGGCTCCACCCACTAAAGACTAACTGCAGAAAACTACAAGAGGGGGAGAGACAAGACCAGTCACCCTCACAAGGGGAGAGAGCAGCAGTGACTTGTTCACAAAGACAAAGTTTCCAACTTGATTGCTGCACTGTATTTAGACAATACTTGCTTATCCCACAGTTCAGCTTTTAGGCCAGTTCACAACCGCAGAAATGCAGTTCCGTTGCACACTGGGCGCAGTTTTGATGCATTTCTGATGCATTCCAATGTGTTTTTGATGCGTTCTGGTGAGTTATTTTCTTCTCTTTATCTGCATCTTAAATAGGCACATGTGCGTTGTGATGCATTTTTTATATGTTTTGCCGCGTTCCAGTACTTTTTTTTGCAGATTTTCTTTTTTTGCATGTACTACTTTTTTTCTGCACTGGAACTGACTGCATTGGTGTAAACTATGTCATTAAAACCCGTATTACCTACTTTCAATGCATTTTTGATGCAGAAAAAAAAATTGCACTGGACTGCATCTGGTGTGAATCGGCCTGACTCTGGGAAAAATCTATTTTCCAGGTGTTTTTGTTTTGTTTTTACCAGGAGAAATCAGTTATTTCTGAGCCCCCCATCCACCCCCCCCCCCATGCGGGTCCCTTGCTGATGCAGTTTCTGCCTGCGGGGACCTGTAGTCTAGTTCCCCATGTTAATCCTTGCTAACCGGTTCCCTTCACTCCACTTGTTCTGAAGTCAGTCCACTTCTGGATGCTCAGAGGACCCTCTGCTGGCAAGCTAATGAGAATTGTCCTCATCATGCACACGTGACATAGACACCAAGAAGCACCCTTAAAGTAGGTTAGGATGATATCACAATATCACTAGAAAGCTGTATAACTCTCTATAAAAATTATATATTAATACATCTAGAGGACTGGCAGATATTATATGGTGACCGTTTGCAAAATTTGGCACATGACAGTTTTCTTATAAAATCACTACTTGAGTGAGATTCCAGGGCGTGTTACACATTCATTATTTATTTAAATGTGTTAACTGGGAACTGATCTATACAACTTGCTTATCTACACATTATTGGAGTCAATGTTCACTGACACAGATAAGGCCATGATTAGATTATTCTGAAAGGTGAAAAGAAAAACTAGGGAGACATTAAAAGAAGTATTGGTTTCTTTTTTTTTATTTTGATTTATACTTACCTAGCTGAATGCAACGTCGGTCCAATGCTGCATCTCTACCCCGGCGTCTCTGCACTGGAAACCGAGCGATCGAACATCGCTGATCACTCGACTTTCACAGCTCAGTGAGCAGAGAGCTGTAGAGTAGACTGTCAGTCACAGCTCTCTTCTCAACTCCCTCCTTGCTCATTGGAGCGCCGGGCTGTCGTGGGGCAGGGAGCGGCCGTCTCATGCTCTTAGCAGCTCGCTGAGAGCCTGAGACGGGTGTCAGTCCAGGCACCTGGCGGATCCAGACTTCCATTGTCAGGGTGACAGGGTGCCTGGACTGATATCCGTGACGTCAGCAGAGAGCGGACTTCAGTCCACTCTGCTGAAAACAGGTCCCAGGAGTGCAAAACAAATTGCACTCCTGTGATCCATAGGTGAAGCCCAGCCAAACAAGCTTTGGCTGGACTTCTCCTTTAACCTCCCTGGCGGTAATCCCGAGTCTGGCTCGGGGTGAGTTTTCCATGCTAAGAGCGGTAACTCTGAGCCAGACTCAGGACTGCATTGCAGGATACAGGGAAGTTACTTACCTTGTTCCCTGGATGCTGCGATGTCCTCCCGCAGTGTGTGTGAGCTGTCTCCTCGCTCGATCCACACTGCCGAGCTCCGTTCCCTGCGACATTGCGACGCACGGGGGTGGAGTTCGGCGCCAAAATTCAAAAAGTGAAAAACACAGTATAGATACAGTACACTGTAATCTTACAGATTACAGTACTGTATCAAATAATTACACATCCCCTTTGTCCCTAGTGGTCTGCCCAGTGTCCTGCATGCACTTTTATATAATAAAAACGTTCTTTCTGCCTGGAAACTGGAGATTGTCCATAGCAACCAAAAAGTGTCCCTTTATGTCAAAAGTGGTTTTAGACCAGCTAGAAAACAGCGATGATAAATTAGAATCACTTGCAGAATTGAGCGATAGTGATTTGTGGGGAAATTCGTCATCAAACACTAAATCTAATGACAGCGACAATTCTGCAACTGAGCAAATTTCGGTGTTTTTGATTTGATTACATTTTTGAATAATTTTTATTATAATTACATTACTATTTGTTATAATTATTTATAGTTATTTATTATATTATAATTTATGATTTTGTGTTTCAAACTTTAACATACCCGGGATTTTTACTAGACTCTTGTTTGGTCGGATTTAAAGTGGAGCTCCACCCTAAATAGCAACTTTTGCTATTTGGAACCCTCCCCCCCTCCGGTGTCACAATTGACACCTTTCAGGGGGGAGGGGGGTGAAGATACCTGTCTAAGACAGGTATTTTCACCCACATCCGGGAGTCCTGTCTCCGGGAATCTGCGGGAGTTACGTCACTTCCCGCAGACTTCCCTTGGTGTTCTGGGAGACACTCGGCTCCCAGAACACAGGAGCACCAATCAGAACGGCGCAGCGCGACTCGCGCATGCGCCGTAGGGAACCGGGCATGAAGCCGCAGGGCTTCACTTCCTGGTTCCCTCAGCGAGGATGGCGGAGGGAGCAGCAGAGCGACGAGCGGTCGCTCGTCCTCTGCTGCGGACGTCGCTGGACTCCAGGACAGGTAAGTGTCCAAATATTAAAAGCCAGCAGCTGCTGTAGCTGTAGCTGCTGGCTTGAATTTTTTTTTTTTCCGGTGGAGCAACCCCTTTAAGTAAGTAATTCCTAAGAATCGCAGGCCTACAATACATAGCACCAAATTCCCATGGAAAATAATTGTACCGCTTTTGGTACATAATTCCAGACAGAATCGTACTGCCAGGGAGGTTAAAGATATCGCTTTTTTTTGTTAGTTTTTTCCATAATTTTTATTGTTTTCTAGATAATTTGTACAAACAAGAGGTTATCATACAGAATGTCAAATAACACTTTTATTTATAGAATGGTAAACACAGTTTCCTGACAGACTCCATGGCAGCCTACGTGTGGGGTTAATCCCGCCCCTCATACCTCATAGGACCCTTCTCCCATAAATCTTTGCTCTGGGCCAGAGGCCGTGTTCCTTTTTTTGTCCTCCTCCTAGGACCAAGATATAGTCTTACCTTTTCATTACGTTTTTCTGTAATCCAGGCCTGGCGGTGTGCACGGCGATACGTTGGTGGTTAGCGGTGATCCTCTCTGCAGTCCAGCAATCCTAGCTATTAGCAGGTGGACATGGGCGATATGATGTGATACCATGAAGAGCTTACTAACCTGGCCATTGGCAGGCAAGCGGCAATATGGCCAAACGTCCCAGCTATTAGCGGGAGGCTTTGTAAACGCCCGATCGTGCGGTGGGTCGAGCGAACAGCTCCCCAGTCCCAGGTTCTGGTCCGGATCGTGCAGTGGTGGTGGTAATGTACAAAGATATTCCTTTTATATGGCAGCCGTATCTCTGTGTTTTGTGTGTCTCCTTATTTTCTATCAAGCTCCAGTGAGTGGCCACGGCGGCTGGAGCGCAGCTGCGTTCCAGCTCGCCGTTTCAGGAAGTCGCTGCGCATCCGCAAGTTGTGAACGAAGATTCCGTGCTTGGTTCGTGCAGGCGCAGTTTCACCAAAATGGCGGCGGCGGTCGCGCGTGCGATTGGCCGCCACCGGATGGCAACCGCTATGGGGCGGTGACATCGTTAACGGTGGCAGATTTAAATAGCTGTCAAAGCAGCTATTACTTGGGATGACTTGCAGGCTTATGCAGTGTTTATCCAGGCACTGGGCTCTGGTTTACAAGGTAAATTGTTTGCTGCAGGCTCCCTGGGTGCTGGCTATGTTTTGTTGAGTGCTCTCTCATGCCTGTTGTCACTCCTGTTTCTCATAAGGCTGTAATGATTCATTTCACTTTCAAACTGCCTTGCCATGGATCTGTCACCGCCCTCTTGTGGCCAACCCTTGCGCTGCAGGTAGGATTTATTTATTTTCTACCTGTGATGCTTGGGTTCACTTATTCAGGAGCTCTTAACCCTTTTTTCACTCAGCTTTTCTAGGTCTGAACACCAAAGCACGGCAAAGACCGTCCTAGGTCTCAACGTTGTCACTCCTCTTCAAGGTACAGACGTCAGATCTTCCTTTAGATCTAGGTACCACAGATAGGAGTCTAAAACCACCTCTGGGCGTCACTCTCACCGCCACTCCAGCCGCTCTGTGAGGAAAGCCTGCTGGTTATGCGGGGCCCAGGTTCCTGAAGGCAAATCGCTCTGCAAGCGATGCTTTTCTAAAGTCGCATAAGAAAGAGAGGGTGGAGACCAACAAGT
Source organism: Rana muscosa (assembly GCA_029206835.1). NCBI lineage: Eukaryota > Metazoa > Chordata > Amphibia > Anura > Ranidae > Rana > Rana muscosa. Next base: position 1,011,043,506 of record CM055116.1, on the reverse strand, counting down.
GGAAGCACTGGTCAGAAAGGTGGTCCGTGAGTCCCTGAGTAAAGGGGATTCTGGTCATACCCACAACCCTGCTGGCGACACTATGTCAGTCCCTATTAGGGATGATCTCAAGGCTCCAGGCCCTTCACAGCCGAGCCATTCCTCAATTGAAGCCTCAGACAGTGAGGTGGAGGTAGATGACCCTGGTGCAGGTTTTGAATTTGCCCTAGTACCACAGCTGGTCAAAAGCTGTCAAAGAAGCTTTGAGATGGAAGAGCCAGTGGAGGCACCCTCCAAATAGAGGAAATATTTTAAACACCTCAAAAAAGAACACCCTAATTTCTCCTTTTTGGGTGAACTCAGCGCAATAATTACCGACGAATGGGGTGGTGTTGAAAGGAAGAATTGCCTGTTAATGAAGGTATCAAAAATTTACCCATTTAAAAGCAAGGATGTAAAACACCTGGAGTCGGCTCCTCTCATTGACTCGGCCCTAATGAGGATGGTGAGGCACGTCACACTCCCATTGTAGGATACTGTTTCCTTTAGGGATTGCCTGGAGTGGAAAATTTATACCGCCCTCAAGCGGATCTACATTACAGCGGGTATGACCTGCAAACCAGCTCTAGCTCTCGCAGCCCTTTCTAAAGCGATGGAAGTCTGGGCAGATGACGTAGATGCTTCTCTGAGGAGCATCTCGGAAGAACTGGCCAGGAGCTCACCTATTCATGGGCTAAGGTTGACATTGGCTTTTCTCGTGGGGCTTCCCTAGACATAATTCGCCTGGTGGCTCGGATCATGCTGACATCTGTCACGGCTAAGCGTGCCTTGTGGCTGCGCCCATGGGTAGCTGACCCTGCTTCCAAGCAGGCATGGTGCAGGATTCCATTTGGGGGTTCGTCCCTCTTTGAGAACATATAGGACAGTGCCATCACCCGTGCCACAGGGGGCAAGTCGGGGTTCCTTCCCCAGGATCGCCGTCTGCTAAACCAGAAGAGAACACTGCCCAGGCAAAGTTCAGATCGAGCAAGGAATGCTCGCTACTATAGGCCTGGCTGTGAGTTCAAGAAGACCTGGAAGAAAAAACAGCCTTCAGGCCAGAAGTTTTCAAAAGGGGCATCTTTCGGTGGACAAGAATCCCCTAAGTCTTTATGATATTGCACCTGCCTAAAACCGAGCGAGTCGGCATCCTTGCCTCTCTCGGAAGGGAAAAAGCAAATTCTCCTGTCTCTCTTGTGGCTCAGGGCGCTGCAATTCCAGTTCCAGATGACAAAAGGTTTTAAGGGGTCTACTCGCCCCTCTTCATGGTGTTGAAGAAAAACGTCTCCTGGAGGCCAGTTATAGACCTAACCCACTTGAATTCTTTTATCTAGAAGGAGAAGTTCAAGATGGAGACACTACTCATGATCAGTCAAGCAATCCAACCAGGCGATTGGTTTGTCTCTATAGACCGGAAGGACGCCTACTTCCATGTTCCGATAGCGTCAGAATTCCAGAAATACCTTCGCTTTGCTGTCGATCAAATCCGTCTGCAGTTTACCTGTCTCCCCTTCGGGCTTACAACATCGCCTCGTGTGTTTTCAAAACTTGTTGGCTGTCGTGGCTCTGATCAGGACCAGAGGTATCCGTTTGTATCACTATCTAGACGACCTGCTGTTGTCTCGGGACAAGGAGCAGTTGCTAATCCACAGATCCCAGGTCATCTCCACTCTACTCGAGTTTGGTTGGCTTCTGAATCTGTAAAAGAGCCATCTGGATCCTACGCAGTCCCTGGTATTCCTCGGGGCACACTTCAACGCTATCAAGAGCACCATCTTGTTACCCCTGGAAAAATCCCAGTGATCCGGGACAGTTTGGCTTGCAATGTCGTTCTCATCTCCAAGCCTCTCAATGCCTAAAGTTCATTGGCACCATGGTGGCAACAACACCCATGGTAAAGTGGGCTCAGTGGAAAATGCGGCCCTTCCAGAAGGGTTTCCTCCAGCAGTATAATCCAGGGCTTCGGGATCATTTTATCCAAATAACCTCATCCATGCGGGAGAGCTTTCCTTGGTGGCTACAACAGAGGAACCTCCTCAATTGTCACTCCATCGCACCTGTGTCTTGGGTCACCATCACTACAGATGCCAGCAACAGGGGCTGACAGAAGTAGCCCAAGGCATATGGAATTTTCCCTCTCACAGGATAGTCTCCAATGTTCTGGAACTCCGGGGCAGCGTTCTGCGCTCTGCAGGCCTTTCACCACTTAACAGCAAGAGACTCTGTCCTCCTAAGACTGGACAACACAACGGCAGTCGCATACATCAAGAGACAGGGGGGTACTCGCAGTCTCTCCCTGTCAAAGGAAATAGAGCCCATCATGATCTGGGCCCAGAAAAACCTGGCCAACCTGACAGCTGTCTATCTCCCTGGAGTCCCGAACGTTCAGGCAGATTTTCTGTTGAGTTTCTCTGGACAACGAGTGGACTTCCCCCCCGAAGTCTTCAGGTGGGTCCTGTCCCTGGGAGTCATTCCGGAAGTAGACTTGTTCGCCTCCCCATGCAACTTCAGACTAGAGAGATACTACACGAGGTCTTGGTATCCCCAGGCTTTTGGGTAGATGCTCTGACAGACCATTGGCGGTTCCACAGGGCCTATGCCTTTCCCCCGATTCCTGTCATTCTCCGTTTTTTGTCGAGGCTCAGGATGGAAGAAGCAGAGATAGTGGCAATAGTCCCGTACTGGCTAAACAAGCCATGGTTTCCACTGCTGATGCAACTCAGCTTCCGGGACCCAGTTCCTCTACCCTCCAGACCAGATCTCCTATCACAAGGGGCATTTCTACATCCATGCCCGGCCCCATCTACATCTGATGATCTGGTTCTTGAGAGGGGAAGGTTAGAGGCTCTAGGCTGTCCAAGTAGGGCCACCTCCACAATATTAAATGCCAGAAGAACAGGCACCAACAGGGTCTACCAGAGGATTTGGAAAAAGTTTTCAGACTACACCTCTTCCACTGCAGGTTCTTGCAATAACCCAAAGATACATGATATCCTGGGCTTCTTACAATCAGGATTGGATCTCTCATTGTCAGTCAGCTCGCTGCGAGTCCAAATCGCTGTAATCTCTGCCTTTACCGGTGTTTCCTGGGCTAGACACCCTCTTACTCAGTAGTTTTTCAGAGGAGCAATAAGGCTCAGACCTCAGAGCCAAGTTTTTCTAATTGGGATCTTCCCCTTGTCCTGGATTTTTTCTTGGGTAGAGAGTTGGAACATGAAGATCAATCTTCTGTCAAATGACTCTCTCTAATAGTTGTCTTCTTGGTGGCTATAACATCGGCCAAGAGGGTCTCTGAAATCAGCTCTCAGGGATGCAAGGAGCCATTTCTAAACTTTTTAATTCCTATGTTGGGTTCAAACCCCAAAGTGGCATCTGTGTTTCATGACAATCAGGAGATTGCTCTTCCAACGTTCAGATCTACCAAGGATTCCAGTGTTTATCCCTTAGATGTTGGAAAAGCTCTGAGTCAGTATCTTGAAGCTACAGCTTCTTTCCGTCAGACCGACCACCTGCTCGTTCTTTTCACAGGAAGTATAAAGGAATGCGTGCCTCTTCCAGATCTATCGGAGCATGGATTGTTCAGGCCATTCAGTGGGCCTATAAAGCCAAGGGCTTGGCGCCTCCAGAAGCGGTGACTGCTCACTCAACTAGAAGTGTCTTCATCATGGGCGGCATCACGTCACGTGCCTCCAGAAGTTATTTGTAAGGTGGCCTTGTGGTCTTCAATTAACACGTTCATGGCACACTACTGCGTAGTGGTTTACGTATCTTGTCTGTTGATGGTGCCAATTAAACCTTTTTTCTTTTGTCCAGCACTCTGCCCACCCGGGTGTGTATGGCTAGTTATTTCCCACACGTAGGCTGCCATGGAGTCTGTCAGGAAAACGGAAAATTTATATCAAATACTTACCGTAATTTTCCTTTCCTGATGGCAGCAGGAGTTCCCTCCCAGTGGCTGGAGTAGGCTAAATTATGGAACACGGCCTCTGGCCCAGAGCAAAGATTTATGGGAGAAGGGTCCTATGAGGTATGAGGGGCGGGATTAACCCCACACGTAGGCTGCCATGGAGTCCATCAGGAAAGGAAAATTACGGTAAGTATTTGATATAAATTTTCCGTTATGTGTGGTTCATCTGATAATAATAATTTGTACTCTTAACGTAATAGTAATTGTTAAGCATGGATGAACAGTTGGACCACTTTACAGTTTAACAATTCTAGTTTCCTCGTCAAAAACCCATTCTGAGTAATTTAGAGTATGATAAAGTATAATAAAATAGGATATAAAATAAAAACCAAAAATTTAAAATAAAGAATAAAAAACAAAAAAAATGAAAATAAAATGGAAGGAAAAGTAATGACTGAAACTGTTGTACCTATGTGTAAGAAAATGTAATTTCAGTCCAGCAATGGGATAATTTCCAAAGGGATTTGCAGAGGGCTAAGGGCATGTTATAGATAATTTATCTTAGTTCCAAGAACTCTCGGCAAGAAAGCTGCTGGGAGTGCTTTTTGCCGTGAAAACCGTGCGTGTGTATGCTTTCTCGGCAGTGTTTCCTGCCGAGAAAAACCGTGAGTGTGTATGCTTACCTGTCACCAGGTAAACCCGCGCATGCTTGAAAAGACTTTGACGCATGCGCGGTAGCATACAAGGGTAGTGTAGGGTGTAGCAAGATGGCGGCGACGGCATGGAATGTGGCGAGCGCAGGCTCGTCGTACTCTATGACGTCACCACGTTCTAGCCATTCAAAAGAATGGCGGTTCTTTTGAATGGCCATCTGTATGCATGGCTTGGTAAGAAAAGCTTGCCAGGAATCCTGTCAGGAAAACCAACGTTTTTTCCCTGACGGGATTCCCGGCCGTGTGTACGAGGCTTTAGAGGGAAAGTCTTTATTATGCTATTTAAACAGTCATAATTTGTGTTATTTCTATGTTAGTCAGAAAACTTTCCATGAAGGTTTGCCATTTTTTTTAAAAAGCGGTTTGTGGAGTTGAAAGAGTGGTTTGATATGTCCAATTTTTCAAGCTATAAAAGCATTTTCAGGTCTTTTTTCACTATTGAGAGTGATGGTGGAGTAGGTACCGTCCAGGATTTTAGGATGGCTTTACGTGCTGTCAGCAGACATAGCCATGTCCAGGTCAAAATCTGGGGTTTGTGACTGGGATTAGCGTATTCCGGAATGTCATCGTGACCAAAAAGACATCACATCGGATGTTTAGCTCTGTGTTGAAGTGATGCCAAAGATATAATTAAGGATTTGGTCCCAGAATGTTGATATCTCTGGGCATTCCCAGAAACGATGTAAGAGAGAAGGACAGAAGGACTTGCTCCAAAGATATGCTGGTAGGTTAATTGGATCTTGTCCAAATTGGCCCAGTATATATGTATATATGTGTGTACGACTGTGTGTCCCAAACGTGTCGAGATTCTACGGGGTAAAATGACCGCACCAGCCAAGCAGACACTCGCTGCAAAAGCGCCTAGAGGCGATTCAGTTCGCATGTGTAGCGCTATACAAGTCACTCATTCATTCACTCATTCATTCACCAAGATATTGTTTTTAAATGATTATTTAGATATACACGTGAAATCACCTTGGGGTGACTTGAAATTCTCTGGGGACATTAAAGCAGTTGTAAACCTCTGGGTGCCTTTTTTTTTTTTTTACCTGCAATGTAAAGCCATAATGTGCTATTATACTGCACATTATGTGAAACGTACCTGAAAACGAAGCATTGACATTGCATCGATGGAGGCCACTTCCATCTCTACCTGTCTTTCTTTCGGGTCTGCACAGGACCCTTTTCAAAACCTGCGCCGCAGCCTCCCCGGACATGAATGCCGGTCACACTCACATGTTATGCGGTTAAAAACGCATCCAATTGCACTTAGGCGCAGTTCTTGAACTGTATTTGGCGCTTTAAAATAATAAAATCAATCAATCAATATGTGAACCCAGCCTATTTATCAAAACTGGCGCATTTGCGCATGGCAATCGTCTATCTTTATCTTCAAATCTTAAAGTGTTAGTTCACCTTTACATAAAAAAATATAAAAGGTAAACACCAGACACCCCTCCCCCCCCCACCCCCGCTTTCCACTGAGCTCTACGCAGCTGGTCAAGCGGTCTAGGATTTGAAATCCCTGCTCTTCTCCGTTCAACAATACGGAAAAGAAGAGATTGATTCTTATTGGGCAGCGCTGTCACAGTGAATACCAGTCACCAGGACAATTAGGGTGAATCTCCCAAATGGTGACAAATACAGCAATAAAAATCTGGCAAGTGCACCTCTCTATTCTATCCAAAACTAAAAAATAAATAAATAATAAAAAATGTTTTTAGTTTTCAGGTATACGTTAAGTGATGTGGACGCTGAACACTATACATGTGTGTTAATCATAACATAGTACAATGACTGCTACTCAGCATACAGACCATCAGTACAAATGTTCCAAGACAAACAGCATTTTAGTGGGTTTTGCATAAAGATTTAATTAGATGAGATCAGAGTGTGGTTACAGTGCTAAAAGCACAGACTATCCACACTAGCTTTAGAAGTGTGGACAATTTGCTAGTTCTCACATTCCAATTTTGCCTTAGGAGCCACATTTGTCCAGCTTTTTGTGTTTGTAGTTTGTCAGCATGAAAAATTAAAAGATTTCTGAAGCGAAAATGTTTCTTTATACACAGCAAAAATAAATAATAGCAGATGGGGAATTAAAGTGGGTCTTGTGCAGCTACAGGGTCTGAAACATGCCAATTTTCATCAGGCCAGGTGAAGTTTTGGTCGCAAGTCTGAGAAGATGCTCAATTCTTGTCCCCCTAGTGCCAATGGACCTGGTAGAACAGAGCAGTGTGCCATCTCTCAGTCCACAAGGTCAATTTGATTCTAAATATTAAAAGCAATTTTGTCCAGTCTGACATATAAAGAGAAATTACAGTGTTTCTGGGCCAATATATACTTTTAATGTTAAAAACTTTTGTAGCGGGTACTTGAATTTAAGGGAGGCATCCGGGTGGTAGTGTAACCCAGATGCACAGATTGCTAGGGTATCCGAGACCTTTTTCTGGTTCTTGGAGGACTCTGGTGGTGTGAGGTTCCTTGCGGCCCACAGGTGGCGCTGTTGCCCTGGGCCGGGGCTGAACTCACGCTGCAAGACTGTACCTTTTTGCCCTCCCCTGGAGCTGGTACAGCGGGGCGGGGAACCCGCTGTGACGCAAAGGGAGAGGGGATAAAAGGGGCGGACGCCCTTACCACGGGGTTCAGAGTTCGGGAGTCCAGAGTTGGAGGACGCGGCCGCACCCAGGCACCTTCGGCCGGTGTTCCGGGCCTAGGTACCCTTGACCTGGCCGGAGCGAGGATGGAGTCCATCTCAGGCACCTTTAGCCTGGGGTGAGGTACTATGGCGGATGCCTGGGGCTCAGTACTTTTGACTGAGTTCCGCGAGGGTTGAGGAATCCGAGGGGGCCCTAAATCCTTGGGTGCCCGTGTCTGAGTTTGAGGACTGGTGTGCGGAACTTCTCTGGAGAGTCCGGCGCAGCATCGCTGGTGACAGAGAGGCCTCCTGTTTCTCCCTTGGACGGATCTCCTTCCCCTGACAGGGGCCGTGCTAGTGAAGGTAATTCACGTTCTACCTCACATAGTCAGTGGCAGTGACTATCCCCCACCGGTGATATCACAGTGGTTAGCATCAGAAGGGAAAGGATTGTGCCTCGATCTATTCCCCATTATTACTCAGTAGAAGAGACTGTTTATTGTTTGGAAAGAAGAATAAAACTGAGTTGGACCAGGCGCACCATGCTGCCCTGCTGCTGGCAGCCTGTCAATCTCTATGAGAGGCTGATAGTTGCTGTGGCTTGACAGGACTCGATGATGCACTGCGAATTGCGTTTAGCACAGTTTGCGCCTAGCAGACTGATATCGTTCTGGGCATTGGTCCCTGGGCACTAAATATAAGTACTGCTTGGTGCATTGTCCAGCTGAAGCAGTTGTCAGCCTTTCATAGAGGTTCACAGGCTGCTGGCAGCAAGTCTGGATGGGGCACACATACCTTCCACCCACACAGGGCTGGTGCAAGGATTTTTGACACCCTAGGCAAAACCTAATTTTGCCGCCCCCCCCCCCCCCATTGGATCACCCCTGACTCCACCCCCTTTGCCCTGTCCATGTAAACGGTGGGCTAGGGTACTATACAGACAGGCTAGGGTACTATACGGACAGGCTAACTATGCAACTGCCTGTCTGTATGAGCAGACAGATAAACTGACAATGCTTTACGGGCTCCTAGTAAAAATAATAATAAATGCACATTTTTTTACCTGCAAAAATATCTGCATTTATTTTATTTTTTTACAAAGCTGAACCTGAACCTCCACACCTCAAATACCCCCCTCCCCCCAATCAGTTCCCCTCTGTACCCCCCCCCCCACACACATCAGTTTCCCTCTGTACCCCCCAAATCAGTTCCCCTCTGTACCCCACACACACACACACATCAGTTCCCCTCTGTACCCCCCCACACACATTAGTTCCCCTCTGTACCCCCCAAATCAGTTCCCCTCTGTACCCCACACACACACACATCAGTTCCCCTCTGTACCCCCCCCCCCAAATCAGTTTCCCTCTGTACCCCCCCCCACACACATTAGTTCCCTTCTGTACCCCCCAAATCAGTTCCCTTCTGTACCCCCCCACACACATCAGTTCCCCTCTGTACCCCCCCAAACACACATAAGTTCCCCTCTGTACCCCCCCAAATCAGTTCCCCTCTGTACCCCCCACACACACACATTAGTTCCCCTCTGTACCCCCCCACACACACACACATTAGTTCCCCTCTGTACCCCCCCACACACACACATTAGTTCCCCTCTGTACCCCCCCCACACACACACATTAGTTCCCCTCTGTACCCCCCCCACACACACACATTAGTTCCCCTCTGTACCCCCCAATCAGTTCCTCTCTGTACCCCTCCACACACACATTAGTTCCCCTCTGTACCCCCCCAAATCAGTTCCTCTCTGTACCTCCCAAATCAGTTCCTCTCTGTACCCCACCCTGCACACACATTAGTTCCCCTCTGTACCCCCGCATACCTGTTTCCCTCCGTACACAATACAATGCACTTGACGACGGTGGTGGCCTCACGTCGAGGAGAGCGGCGCTGCTGCCTGTCCTCCCACCACAGATCCCCGACAGTCCAGGAAGAGGGAGGGGAAATCGCAGCAAGCCCGGACCTAACATGCAGGGCTTCCATCTCGGGCCGCTTTCATGTATCATGCAGTACTCCGGCCGGCTGCGCTGTGTCCCGGCTCTCTCTCTCCCCTCCTCTTCTCACTGCCGCTGCTTGGGCGGCATTGCAGGCTGGGGACAGAGCTCGATAAAAGCAGGCTGGCAGAACGTGGGGCTGGGGATGTCTTCACAGGTGAATTTTACCGACCCCTAGCCTGGCGCCTATGCTGTTTCTTTTAGATGGTGTGGTGACACCGGCCCCATAGGTATTTTACAAATTAGAATCTCCAGCGAGTGGCTGGGGATCTGGATTTTGCCGCCCCTCCTACCCTGGCGCCCTAGGCAGCCGCCTGACTTGCCTATTGCTAGCGCCGGCCCTGCACCCACACCTAAACGCTGGGGCCTCATGCAGCGTGATAGACGTCCAGTAGGCTTGAGGCCTAAGGCTCTATTTACACTAATGCATTTTTTGATGCATTTTGCAGAAATGTAGGGACATTTTTTAACATGGGTTCCTATGGAACATGTTCACATCAATGCATTTTTGTGCCTCTGCATTTTTGGAAAGGGTCAGGGACTTTTTTCCCGCAAAATGCAGCATTTTGCATGTAATAGACTTCAATGGACCCGCATCCAAAACGCAAGTACTGCGTCTTTACCGCGATTTTGCAGCGATTTGTGTTTTTTACACTGTATATAGCTGGTTGCTAAGGAGGGGGCCTAGAAGCTGGCCGCCGCGTCCTTAACAACGATGAGTCATCAAATGTCAGCGGGCTTCCTGCTGAATGTAAAAAAAAAAGCTGGGGGGGACCCCACACTGTTTTTTTTCACGAGAAAAGAATTGCCGGCTAAAAAAAAATCGTGAAAAAAAAACAGCGTGGGGTCCCCCCCCCCAGGTCCATACCAGGCCCTTGGGTCTAGTATGGATTCAGAGGGGACCCCACATGCCAAAATTTAAAAAAAAAATGGCGTGGGGGTCCCCCCAAAATCCATACCAGACCCTTATCCGAGCATGCAGCCCAGCAGGTCAGGAGAGGGAGGGAACGAGCGAGCGCCCCCCCTTCCTGAACCATACCAGGCCACATTCCCTTAACATGGGGGGATGGGTGTTTGGGCAGGGGGGCTCTGTGCCCCCCATCCCAAAGCACCTTGCCCCTATGTTGATGGGGACAAGGGCCTCTTCCCGACAACCCTTGCCCGGTGGTTGTCGGAGGTCTGCGGGCGGTGGGGCTTATCGGAATCTGGAAGCCCCCTTTAACAAGGGGGGCCCCCAGATCCCGGCCTCCCCCCTATGTGAAGGAGTATGGGGTACATTGTACCCCTACCCATTCACCAAAAAAAAAGTAGTGTAGTGATAAAAAATACAGTTTTTGACAAGTCTTTTATTAAAAATATCTTCTTCTCCGCTTCTTCCTCCGGTCTTCCTCCATCTTCTCCCACATCTTCATCCTCTGGTCTTCTCCTTCTCCCCCTGCTTCTTCTTCCACTCTTCTTCTTTCTTCTGTCTCGTTTGTCCGGTGTTCTTCCTCTGCCGCCGCTCCCGCCGATAACCCTCCTCCAAAGCTGCGTTCCGCTGATCTGTCCGCGCCGATGTCAAGCATTTATTAAATAACAATGGGGGCGTAGCAATCGGATTATGTCATCCGGCGGCCACGCCCCCTTGTGACGTTCCTGCCCCGGGCATGATGGGTCCATGACATCACAAGGGGCATGGCCACCGGATGACGTAATTTGGGCTCTGAGGAAGAAGGTTGTCCTTCAAAACGCATCAGCCGGCAGTGGCCCCTATCATTTCCTCTGTGACCATCTAGAGTGACTCATCGCTGCTACCTGTGGAAACTGTTTACACTGTGAATTTTTCACCTACGTTTGTGACTAGTTTAATTTTATCTTTTTTAATAAAATCCGTTTGAAGGATAATGCACTAGGCTGGTGCACCCTTTCTTTCTTTTTTTCGTTTGCCATTAGGATACCCCTAGCCTTGAGGGCAGCAAAGCCAGTGACATGTACCATCACGACATTCAGACTGTCTGGTAATCCACTCGTGCGCAGGAGTATTGTTTTCTGTTATCTTAACTTTTTTTTTGGTGAATGGGTAGGGGTACAATGTACCCCATACTCATTCACATAGGGGAGGATGGCGGGATCTGGGGGCCCCCTTGTTAAAGGGGGCTTCCAGATTCCGATAAGCCCCCCGCCCGCAGATCCCGACAACCACTGGGCAAGGGTTGTTGGGAAGAGGTCCTTGTCCCCATCAACATGGGGGCAAGGTGCTTTGGGGTGGGGGGCGCAGAGCCCCCCTGCCCAAACACCCATCCCCCCATGTTAAGGGCGCTCGCTCGTCCCCTCCCTTTCCTGACCTGCCGGGCTGCATGTTCGGATAAGGGTCTGGTATGGATTTTGGGGGAACCCCATGTCATTTTTTTTTTTACATTTTGGCATGGGGGGTCCCCTCCGAATCCATACTAGACCCAAGGGCCTGGTATAGACCGGGGGGGGGGGGGACCCCACGCTGTTTTTTTCACTATTTTCTTTTTAGCTGGCAATTCTTTTTTTTTTTACATTCATCGTTGTTAAGGACGCGGCGGCTGGTTTCCCAGCCCCCTCCTTAGCAACCAGCTATATACAGTGTAAAAAAAACGCAGAAGGAAAATCGCATCAAAAATGCGGAACTTGCGTTTTGGATGCGGGTCCATTGAAGTCTATTACATGCAAAACGCTGCATTTTGCTGGAAAAAAGTCCCTGACCCTTTCCAAAAACGCAGAGGCACAAAAAATGCATTGATGTAAACATGTTCCATAGGAACCCATGTTAAAAAATGTCCCTGCATTTCTGCAAAATGCATCAAAAAACGCATTAGTGTGAATAGAACTTTAGACTCCAGCTCGTAGCTTACACAGGACTTTTCTTTGCTCCCAGCAGCTGAATAGAGTGGCGGGGGATGGAGAAAAAAATGCTGTTGGAGAGGGCAAATTAAAGTGAACCTGTTGCTTTACTGGCTGCCATGGGCATTGCAGGCCCTTTTCATTTTAGATATTTTGGTCGTGCAGCTCAATGATACTGTATGCATGTCCAGGATGTCATTTTGCAAAGCTGTACAAAGTTGTAGTGTGAATGACATTAATCCTTTGAAATCTTGTGATATAATAATGAGCGAACTCTGCCCACAGCTTCCACTACATGAAATGGCAGATTAGCATACACTTTGTCCCACAGCAGTTGAAGAAGGAAGGCAAAGGTTACTAGTCTATAGGGCACTCTGCAATTCTGCAATCCTCTCGTAGTCTCTTCATACGAGTTGCAACCATATCAGTTTTTCAACATATTTTTCACTCTTGTACTGCTGCTATTTAAAACGATCCTACTGGGACGTTCGGTGGCCAGTACCCCTGCTGAATGCGACCCATTCAAGTGAATAGGGCTGTGGCGTAACAGTGAGGCAAGCACTACTGTAGGCTTGTGGTTGCGGCACGGTATTATCATAAAAGGCTGATCGGCATTTGGGAGGCGGCAGTATTGCTCCTGAATGCCTTCCAGCCACAAATTGCATTTCACAGACCATCGCAAGTGTAAATGAGCCCTGAGTCCTGTCTTACACGTTAAAATTGAATGAACTGGAACAGAAATGATAACATGTGAATGCTTATCCATGAATAGACATACAAATGTTATCACAATTGCTGTGCTGCATTAGAAGCTCAGTGCCGGTTCACACTTCTGCACGCTGCAAGAACGCATGTGATTCGCACCGCACTGCAAATAACATGCGATGTCCGTGCAATACGATTTCAGCCATACAGATAGTATGGCTGATATTGCATCGCATTCGGACCAAACTCACACAGAACCCTTTTTTTGGTCTGCACCAGAATCGGTTTACATGGGTGTTCACACCCATGCGATCTGATTCATGTTTGAACTGACAGTTCGCAGTGCGATATGCGAGCTGAAATGGGGGTGTCATTACCATTGTATTGACACTCCTGGCAGTTTGCATATGGCAGTGTGAACTACGGTGCGAGTCGGGTGCGATGCTGGAACCTGCAGTGGATTCGCACGGCTTCCCGCATCGCACAAGTGTGAACCGAGTTGGCTTTATTAACCGGTTCCCGACCGGCTAACGCAAATTTACTGTGGCACAATGGCACCGCTGCGAGAAACCCTGTACGGGTCCTCTTTAAGAGCCACCAGAGGGCCCCACGGTGGGGGACACGATGTGTGTGGCCGGCGGGTAAACACACAAATCCGTGTTCTGTCAGGGGAGAGAAGACATATTGTTTTTTTCCTACTAAGTTGGAACAACGCTATGTCTCCTCCCCCAGTCAGCCTTATCCCCTGACAGTTAGAACACACTGAGGGAAGACGTATTTAACCCCCTTGATCGCCCCTAGTGTTAACCCCTTCCCTACCAGTGACATTTACACAGTAATAGTTTTATAGCACTGATTGCTGTATAAATGTCAATGGGGTCAAAAGTGTCCGATCTGTCCATCGTAATACCGCTAAAAATTGCAAATCATCGCCATTACTAGTAAAAAAAAAAAAAAAAAAATGCCATAAATCTTTTCCATAGTTTGTAGACGCTATAACTTTTGCACAAACCGATCAATATATGCTTATTGCGATTTTTTTTTTTTTTACCAAACATATGTAGAAGAATATATATTGGCCTAAACTGATGAAGAAATTTGTTTTGTAAAAAAAATGTGGGGGATATTATAGCAAAAAGTAAAAAAATATTGTTTTCTCTTATCGTCCATGGACTGACACAGCTGGTTACTGTAAACGTGTGGGTATATGTCCCTGCTCGCAGGAGAAGATCTAGGCAGAATGTTATGTAGCGGGGTCCTCAATTTAGTGGGGTACACTTGGGGAGTAGTGTGACCCAAGTGTGTAATTATGTTAGGGTTCAGACCCCTTTTTCTTATTCGTGGAGGATTGGGTGGTGTAATATTCTCTTTGACCAGTGGGTGTCAGTATACCTACTGGCTCGGGGTAGAATCACTACCAGAGTGCTACCCTTCTTTGTCCCTTCCTGGAGATGGTACGGCCGGGGCGGGGAACCCGCCGTGGTGTCGACGGGAGGAGATAAAAGGGGGAGACGCCCTCGCCACGAGGTCTGTCTTCGGGGATCATCTCTTCACGCACCCAGGCACCTTCAGCCTGGGTGCGGGCGGTTCAAGGTTCCGGCCTAGGCGCCCTAGGCCTGGCCAGGATGAAGATGGAGTCCATCCCAGGCACCTTCAGCCTGGGATGAGGTACTATTGAGGAGGCCTGGGACCCGGTGGCTCCGACTGGGTCCCGCAAGGGTGGAGTTGCTCCAGGGCGCCCCTCGCGAGGGGACCCGCATCTGAGGTGAGGAGGCTGGGGAGGTCACTCGTTCGAAGACCCGGTGTAGTGTCAACCCGGTGACGGATGGGCCTTCAGTAACTCCCTTGGAGGACATCTTCCCCTGATAGAGGCCTGCAGCGCAACAGAGGTATTCATGTCGAGACTCCTACAACCCTTGGTCATAGTATAGGGGGTGTAGGGACCCAGATCAGTATAGTGCCTCGACCTGCTCATTTCACCGTATCATGCCATTGCATTGCCTTGTAACTGAAGATACGAAATAAATCTAACCGTTGGACTGTGATCGGTGTATGAACTCTGTTAATGGGAGCAAAGGGAGGTTTTCTGCACGACAGACTCGGTACATGTTCAGGACACCGGCCCGAGGAAACATTAGGTATTGGCCTTCACCTCGCCTGCAAGTAGTAGGGAGGACATGGGCCGTAGCGCACCCTCACCCCCGTCACGTGACATACCCCTAGGCTAAAGAGGACGGGGTGTGGGGGAGGCCGCTACACGTGGGGGCTCGTCCGGGATGTCGTGTGTCTTGGCGATGGAACTGAGAGCGTCTGTGTTTGAACTTTGCTGCCCGGAGGAGTTCCGAGCGGGTCGGCCATGTGATTGGCCAGAGTGCATCCCTGCTCGGAGTTGTGGACATGACCCTAAGTCGGGAAAGGCCCACGCAGAGGAGCGTAGAAAGGGAAAGGTCCAGCCGTGTGAAGTACTACATGTGGGGACTGTTAATGCACTGCGCCACGAGGCACCCCATGACTGTACAATTCGTGGGCGGAGACTGGCGGAAGCCCGCGAAAACATACCAGTTGTGGGAGGAGTCGGGCCACGTGTGGAGATACACGTGGAGACTCCGGCGCGTGGTCAGCGCGTGATGGAACAGCAAGTGGTCGGGATGGCCTCAAGCTCCCCGTGGATACCTGTACCTTACCCCACGAAGATGACTGCATTTGCTGCTCCCCTGACAGACACGGGGATAAGACTTAGGCCCTGAGGACAGTTGGCTCTGTATTCATGCAGAGACACGGAGGCTCTCGGTGTGATCTGTCCCGGATGCTCGGGACTGGTGGTCCAACTAAAGCCATTCGGGCGATGTGAGGCCTGCAAGGAATTCCTTTTTGAGGTTGAACCATACACAGAAAGGCCCCTGGCCCTACGCCTCAACTGCATCACAGGAACCGCCACTCCGGAGGGAGAGATCCAGGCCTCTGCGAAGGTCCCCGTACGCGCTGACCAGGGCGAAGTGACTGCCCAACCAGAGATTGAGAGAGAAAAATCCGAAGACACTGCTTCGGTCACCACAGACTCCCTGCTACCACCCCTGAAGAGGAAGATAGGCCTGGTGCAGGCCTCCTGTGGTCGTGGTCGAGCTTCACCCCGCCGCTTGCCTGGCCTGGATGGCGCCGGTAGAGAAGAGAGTCCCGGACATCCCAGTTCTTCAGTAGGTCCAGGTGAGCTAGGGGCTGGGACTGCGGTGTTGGTTGGAGGTGTCGGGGGTTCACAGTCGGTGGAGCCCGAAAGGGAGGGTAGTCTTCCGTCTACTAGAGACTATCTTCCCACCGAGATGTATGACACCTCCGACCTAGAGTCGTTGTCAGACTGTGGTGATGACGGAGAAATAGACGAGCTGTTTCAGCGGAAGGGCTGGGACAGACGCCCGCTACCTGTGCTGAGTAAACCACAGGATTCCCCCATGTCCATAGAAGATAATACGCTCCGGGCGCAGGCCCCGGAGTTCTCGAGGAAATCTAACCCTCTGACCAACTTTCCTCATTCAACTACATCACCCGCTCTGATGGTGGGGACGCAGCGTGCTTCGTTGCGGGCACCAAAAACCAAGCAACCCGAGATGGTGAAGGTACCTCGGCACCCGGAGGCCATCGTACAGCCAGGAGAAGGTGAGCGAGATGTGATGCCGCCTCTAGCCAGATTGCAGAGACTTTTCTCCCAGAGAGTCGCCCGTGAATATGGGTGGGAGTACCCCTACTTGCCCCGGGACTTATTGTATGAAGTTGAGGTCCTGCGACCAAGGTGGTATGACGAGTTTGTATGGGAAAAGCTTTAAAGTACCCCATGCCAGGCGATACCTGTCATGTTCGCCGCCTGTGTCTAAAAAGTTCAAGGACTGCAGAGCTGATTGGAGACTTGGGCGCCATATTCATGCTGATAAGGTGCTCATCTGTAGGAAAGAAGGAGAGGCTGTCGAGTACTCAGTGGAAGTGTTTGACGGGCACCTGAAGCCTCTGTTTCTGCCGGATCCAAGGTTCTACTTATAGGAGGAGTGAGCTCCTATCTTGTTGATGTTGAAACTTTCTGGATGAGACATTCCCAGACGCCTAGAACTGTGCCCTACTTTTGTTTTGATTTGGGCTTTTCTTTTACTCACTGGAGACTTGGGAGCTGTTGTGTTTTTTTTTCTCCCTTTTCTTCATGTGCCAAAGGCAGAGACTTTTGGGGTAGAGTCAGAGTAGGAAAGCAGGAAGAATTAAGATCTCACCAAGTGTCATTACCGCGGCTCTGTCACCAGGTGGCAGTGTTGCGCAACGAATGTTTGAAAATTTTACATATGCATTACTTACTTATTGGAGTGAGCAGGTCTCTCGGCTGACGGACCCACTCATGCCAAGTTAACATAGAGTGTTAGGATGTGTTTTTTTTTTTTGTGTTGTTTCCCTTCTGCAGGAGATTCATCGGTCAAGACTACTAAGACTGGGGTGGTTCTTAGACAGCGATGGGAGGGATTGTACATGTGTACAGAACAGATGTTTTATACAAATGTTTATCGTTTTATATTTCCCCTTTTCCTTTTGAGCAGGTCTTGGCACATTTAGTATCCAGAAATTTGAGGGATAGCCTCTGGGGCCCACTTCATGTCACCACTTTTCAGGAGACATGGGTGTGCACCTGACGCTGGGGACCAGCGTCAAACCACAGGGGGGAGTGTGTAGCGGGGTCCTCAATTTAGTGGGGTACACTTGGGGAGTAGTGTGACCCAAGTGTGTAATTATGTTAGGGTTCAGACCCCTTTTTCTTATTCGTGGAGGATTGGGTGGTGTAATATTCTCTTCGACCAGTGGGTGTCAGTATACCTACTGGCTCGGGGTAGAATCTCTACCAGAGTGCTACCCTTCTTTGTCCCTTCCTGGAGATGGTACGGCCGGGGCGGGGAACCCACCGTGGTGTCGACGGGAGGAGATAAAAGGGGGAGACGCCCTCGCCACGAGGTCTGTCTTCGGGGATCATCTCTTCACGCACCCAGGCACCTTCAGCCTGGGTGCGGGCGGTTCAAGGTTCCGGCCTAGGCGCCCTAGGCCTGGCCGGGATGAAGATGGAGTCCATCTCAGGCACCTTCAGCCTGGGATGAGGTACTATTGAGGAGGCCTGGGACCTGGTGGCTCCGACTGGGTCCCGCAAGGGTGGAGTTGCTCCAGGGCGCCCCTCGCGAGGGGACCCGCATCTGAGGTGAGGAGGCTGGGGAGGTCACTCGTTCGAAGACCCGGTGTAGTGTCAACCCGGTGACGGATGGGCCTTCAGTAACTCCCTTGGAGGACATCTTCCCCTGATAGAGGCCTGCAGCGCAATGGAGGTATTCATGTCGAGACTCCTACAACCCTTGGTCATAGTATAGGGGGTGTAGGGACCCAGATCAGTATAGTGCCTCGACCTGCTCATTTCACCGTATCATGCCATCGCATTGCCTTGTAACTGAAGATACGAAATAAATCTAACCGTTGGACTGTGATCGGTGTATGAACTCTGTTAATGGGAGCAAAGGGAGGTTTTCTGCACGACAGACTCGGTACATGTTCAGGACACCGGCCCGAGGAAACATTAGGTATTGGCCTTCACCTCGCCTGCAAGTAGTAGGGAGGACATGGGCCGTAGCGCACCCTCACCCCCGTCGCGTGACATACCCCTAGGCTAAAGAGGACGGGGTGTGGGGGAGGCCGCTACAGTTAGATGTTAAAACATTCTAGAACAAACAAGAGCTGAACAGCCCCGCCCAGGGGGGCGGTCCCTCTGGACATTACCCTCCCACCTGCAGCTAGCAGACCTCAGTTTTTTTCTGCCTAGCAGAAGGAGAAGACGTGGCTCTCTCAGGAGCCAGTCTCCTGGAAGATTTTACTTTTAAATTTTATTCCTTTGGGAATTTTATTATTTTATTTTTGAGACCTTCAATCAACTGTTGGCTGGGCAACAGGTTGGGTACACTAGTATCCTCGTAGTCTTCCCTGTCCGACCATCGAGCGTGCTGATCCTCGCCTTGCGTGCGTGAGACTCAGTTCACGACATACCCCATGACTCCAGGGGTGGCCGGGTTGCTTTCATGCTCCCGCAGTCCTCTCAAGATTGAACAGTACTTGACTGACTGTATCTCTCGCGGTGGACCGGGCCGACAGCTACGCAGTACGACTCTGTGATAGGTCTGTCTGAAACAAGCCAGGGGGTCCCTGAAAGGGACGGGTAAGTAGTCTCTCCTACTGCAGGTGAGTACATGCTGGCTGTGTTTCTATGTGTGGGGGTTTCTCCCTGTCTCCCCCCTGTTATGCTGCTCTCTACACCCTGTACTGGTGCTGTGCTGTGGGGTGTTTGGGGGTCACTCTGGCCTGGCTGGGCGCTCATGTCTGCAGTTTTTTCTGGTGTGTGAGGTGATCATTGCGTGCGCCATTGGCGCTGTTTGAGGTGGTTATTGCGTGCGCCATTGGGGCGCATTAGAGCTTTGAATTTGCGCTCAGTGGCCATCTTGGCGTTCAGTGGCGCAGTTATAGCTGCGGCCAGCGGCCATTTTCTTCTGCCCGCCGCGCATTTGTTTCTGGCGGTGGCGCGAATCCCCTCACAATCTCCTCACAGACTGAGCAGTCCTTAAGGGTTGGTGAGTCCTCCCGGGTATCTCCTCCTCAGCCTCAGCGTAGCCAGTGGGTGGACTGTATATTCACTGTATAGTGTATAAGGTCTCAGAGGGTGACGTTATGGAGTCTGATACACCTGCTCTCCACACTTGCCTGGGGCAACTGGCAGTGCTGCACAGTTAAACTTGTTCATATGTTTCCTGCACCTGCGGTCCTTATGGACCAGTTGTCAGCAGTCCTGGAATCATTCCTGTCAGAATGGAAGCAGTGTGCGAGCAAAAGGAGCTATAAGCCCCCTCTCCCCCACAAAAATCTTTAGTGAAGGAGTGCTCTGAGTCAGATATGGGCCTAGCTACTATGCTCAGGACCCTACCTCTGAATATTTAATGTTTATGAACAGGACATTCCCTTGTGAGGAAGACTCCAGTTCTGTGTCAGTGAATGACAGGGCGCTTGTAAGTGATCTCATTGATGTGAGGAACACTCTCAAGCTGGAATTGCTGTGACAAGCCTTTCTTTTACACAGTTTCCTCACTGTTTTCCTCACACGCTTCCTCAAGAGCAGCATGGATGAGGGAGGACTTTATTCATGTATGTATCTAGTCCCTTGTGAGCCTTCTGTGTGATATTCTGAGGTAACATTTCCCGCCATTTCCTGGGGAATGATTTGAGCTCTGACAGACACACACGGTCTGGGGATCAGAGGTTACCTGTTACCTGCATGCTGCTTCGGCAGCACAGTCAAGCAGGTTGGAATGATACAGAGAAGATTATGCGCCTCTGCGCCATAATTTAAACTCATCCTATACCTCTACACTGCATACATTCACAGTGTATGTATGTGTTATTGGTCTCTGTGTCTGCGTGGCTGTCCCCACGTTCCAATGCTGTGTTTCAGTGCCATACATGATATAAACGTACAAAATATGTTTATGCACGACTCCAGATACATTCACAGTATATGTATATATTATACTCTCTGGGTCGGCGGGGGCTCCGGTGTCCTCCCGCACTCTCATGGTATGTGCACTTCGGCTCTCTGCACAGTATAGACATGTTCAATATGTTTATTGCACATACTATACATGTTTACAGTATGGGTATACTGTTTGCGTGGGGTTCCTCCGGGTACTCCGGTTTCCCCACACGCTCCAATGGAAATGCACAGCATAAACATGTGCACTGTGTGCTGTCTGCGTGGAGTTCTTCCGACTGTTCCGGTTTCCTCCCACGGGCTGACGGTATGTGCGCCTTTGGCCTTCTGCACAGTTAAACATGTTCAATGTTTATCACGCATGCTATAATACCTACACGGCATGTGTAGACAGTCTGTGTGGTTTTCCTCCGGGTACTCCGGTTCCCTCCCACAATCCATTGGTATGGGCGCTTCGGCGCTATGCACAGTCTAAATTTGTGCGATTGGATATCCACATACTAACATACCTACCCGGTATGTCTTTGCAGTCTGCGTGGGTTTCCGCCCACGCTACATGACATGCATGCCTTTGGTGCAATACACGATGTAAACATACACATTATGTTTATACACTACACTAAATACATTCACAGTAGTTGTAGGTATTGCATCCTCTGAGTATGCGTGGGGTACTTCAGTTCCTCCCACGCGCCAACGGTGTGCGCGCCTTCGGTGCTATGCACACATGAGCTTGTGCAAAATGTTTAGCACACACACTATAATACCTACACGGTATGCGTATGCAGTCTGCGTGGGTTTCTGCCCACGCTACATGACATGCATGCCTTTGGTGCAATACACGGTGTAAACATACACATTATGTCTATACACTACACTAAATACATTTACAGTAGCTGTAGGTATTGCATTCTCTGAGTATGCGTGGGGTACTTCGAGTTCCTCCCACACGCCAACAGTGTGCGCGCCTTCGGTGCTATGCACACATGGGCTTGTGCAAAATGTTTAGCACACATACTATAATACCATACACGGTATGCGTATGCAGTCTGCATGGGTTTCATCCGGGTGCTCCGGTTTCTCCCCTGCATTCCAATGGTGTGCGCATTCTCAGCGCTATGCACAGTATAAACATGTGAAATTTGTTTATTCGCAGGCTAACATACCTACACGGTTGTGTACGCAATCTGCGTGGCTGGTTTACGTCCAAGCCCCGATGATGTGCGCCCCTTCGTCGCTGGCACAGTATATACGTGTTTAATAGGTTTATCCACACATACTAAACTACATACGCCGTATATGGTGGTATTATGCTCTTTGTGGCTGGGTGGGTTTCCTCCCACACTCTCTATTTGCGCGTTTGACGCAAGACATTGTATAAATTATGTGTTTGTACAATCAGCACTTATCCATGGGTAGCTGCTGGATGGAGCATTGTCACAAGGATCCCTGGTTTCAGGGGTATCACTTTCCACCTGCTTTCAGTGGTGATCAGAAGCGCTGGCTTGGACTGTGTTCGCCAGGCTGCGGTTAGCGTTACGCCCGTTAGTGGCTGCATCTCTGGCGTTTTTTGTAGCTCAATGACTGGGCAAAAGCCTCTGCTTCATCCATCAGTCGTCTAGCAGGTGCACTACAACTGCTTTAGCCTTTAGGGTCTCTGTGCCCGGGGTGGGTTTGCACCACCTGTGGAGGCTGAGGTACTAGTCCTCTGACCGATTTTCTAGGGAAGTTCCATCAAGTTGCCTTTATTGACCAACATTTGAGGCACCCTGTACACTGGGGCCTCCCTTCTCTGATACATTGCGGAGTCTCTTTGGGATTTTCATACATCTCGCTGCAAGACGGTCCCGTCGGCCATGTGCATTGCAGGGGAAGGGTCCTTGCATCCGGAGGTGTTTCCACCTTCTTTACCAGAGGTGGGGCACTGGAAGTGGACCTTATGGCCTCTCGACTCACTCGCAAGGTGGCAAGATCGTGGTCAGGTCCAGGGACCCCTGGGCGGACGCGTCAGACGCGTTGGAAGCCCATGGGGGCAGTATCGCCTGATATATGCTTACCCTCCGCTACTGTTGTTGCCTTGCCGGCTTCGCAGAGTAGGGGCTGAGGCCATTCCAGTGCTCCGGAACGGCGACATTGGTACGCCGATCTACTTCGGCTAGTCGCAGACATTCCTGGCGACGGCCTATTGGGGTGGACCTTCTGTCTCATGATCCCATACTTCATCCTGCTTTACAGTCCTTGGCTTTAATGGCATGGCTGTTTAAAGCCAGGTGCTGAAGGACCGAGTTCTCTCGTATTCGGTCATCTCTTCTATGTTGTTGACAAGGGAATCTTCCTCCAGAAAGATATCTCACCGTACCTGAAAGGCTTACATCGCTATGTGCGAGGAACTGGAGTGGCATCCTCGGATGTGTTCCGTTCCCAGGATTTTGCTGTTCTTACAGCGTGGTGTGACCCAAAAGCTGGCCTTGCATACCTTTTTTTTTTGAGGGTCGGATTTCGGCCCGGGCTGTCTTTTTCAACGACCGCTACCGGGCCATTCCCTAATTAGCACCTTTTGTGCAGGGGGTTCGCCATGTGATCCCCCCTGTCAAGCCTCCTCTCCCTACTTGGGATCTGATTTTGATTCATCTCGGTTCTCCAAGAACATCCTTTTGAGAATATCAGAGAGATTCCTCTCTTGACCTTGTCCCGGAAGTTGGCCTTCTTAGTGGCCATTACTTCGGTTAGACGGGTGTCTGAGTTGGCGGCCTTGTCCGGCAAGTCGCCTTACTTGGTCCTCCATAAGGATATGTTAGTGTTGCGCCCACGACCATCCTTCTTTTCTAAGGATGGTCTCGGCCTTTCACCTTAAGAAGGACATTGTTCTTCCGTCCTTTTGTCCTCACCCATCGCATCCCTGAGAGTTTGCGCTTCATACATTAAGATGGGTACAAGCCTTACGAGTGTACCTGTCTGCTACTATTTCCATTCGGAAATCTGTGTCTGGTCCAAAACAGGGCCGAGCGGTGTCGTCTGCCACCGTCTTTAGGTGGATCAGCAGACCGCCATACAGGCCTATGCCCTTAAGGGGCGGGCGCCTCCCTTTCCGTTTGCGGCGCATTCTACCAAGGCAATTGGTGCTTCCTGGGCCTTCCGACATCAAGCGTCGGTTGCACAAGTATGCAAGGCGACGACCTGGTCGACCGTTCATACCTTTTCAAGATTTTATAAGGTTGATGTGGCTGCATCTTTGGATGCTCCCTTCGGCCGCAAAGCATTGCAGGCCGCTGTTTAATGTCGCAACTCCTCCGTTGTGGAGCTTTGCTTGTTTGGAGTGAAGTTTTGGTTGTTCCTTTACTACTGCTCCCACCCTTCTGATACTGCTTTGGGACGTCCCACACGTTTACAGTATCCAGCTGTGTCAGTCCATGGACGATAAGAGAAAATAGGATTTTTGTACTCACCGTAAAATCCATTTCTCTGACGTCCATGGACTGACACAGCACCCACCCTTCCTTTTAAGGTTTGTACTGCTTTGTTACGAACTGAGGTCTGCTGGCTGCAGGTGGGAGGGTAATGTCCGGAGGGACCGCCCCCCTGGGCGGGGCTGTTCAGCTCTGGTTTGTTCTAGAATGTTTTAACATCTAACATTCTGCCTAGATCTTCTCCTGCGAGCAGGGACATATACCCACACGTTTACAGTATCCAGCTGTGTCAGTCCATGGACGTCAGAGAAATGGATTTTACGGTGAGTACAAAAATCCTATTTTTTTTCTCAAAATTGTCACGCTTTTTTTATTTATAGCGCAAAAAATAAAAACTGCAGAGGTGATCAAATACTGCCAAAAGAAAGCTCTATTTGTTGGAAAGAAAAAGGATGCAAATTTCATTTGGGTACAGCATTGCATGACTGCACAATTGTCAGCAACGCAATGCCAAATTGTAAAAAGTGCTCTGGTCAAAAAGGGGGTAAACTCTTACGGGGCTGAAGTGGTTAAAGAAGAGTTCTATAAATCATGACATTCTTTTGGAGAAATGAAAATAAATATATTACACATACAAATGAATACAAGAAACATAAAAAAGAGTAAATAAAACAGTCATATTTCCGCACATGACTGTTACATCAACACAGAAAAAACATCAAACCCTTATTATACTATAAGGGGTACTGTGAGGGGGTTAGCTCGGCAGCGGGTGTGTGTGACCCCCGGGATGGGCTCCCCACACAAAACAGGCCCAGCAAACGGAGGTTGTGGTTTTCAAAATCAAAAAAAGGTGCGGTTTATTTTCTATTTACAGTGACAAAACACAGCAAAGCAAAAGAAACATAACCAAAATAAATCCTGGTCAAGTTGACCTCTGACTAAACATACAGTTTTCCTAACTAACAACTGGGATCAGCCTAGTGCTGTCCTAGTCCCTAAGTCCCTGGTTTAGTAAAAGTCCAAACAAATAGCCACACAGGCTTTGCCTCACCGCACAGGGGTTCACTCTCCCTAGACAGTCCACACAGGTCTGGTTCCAGGCATGAGCTAACATCTAATGAAGCTGGGAGTTTTTATAGAGGCCTAAATGAGCTGACAAGCTTCAGCTGGCCTCATCAACTCCCTGTCTGTACGACGCCCAGCCCTCTCCCTAGAGGTATGAGTCATCCATGAGCCCACTAGCCTTATACAACTCTCCACCTAGTTGTATAAGTCGGCGTAAAGCCTGAATCTGGGCGAAATATATCTACCCCCCTGGATGCAACCAGGTGACTTTACCTTCCTGCTGTCACATACCCCCCCCTCTTGTTTTAACCTCGGGGTTGGAACACCAGCAATCAGGCATTCATGTACTCGAGACAAAGCATCCACATTCCCCATTTGAACGCCAGGGCGATGCTTTACTGTGAAGTTGAATTCCTGGAGGGCCAGGAACCACCTATTCACTCTTCTATTTGTTTCCTTGTTTTGAGCCATCCACTTTAACGGAGCGTGATCCGTAACCATGTCAAAGTGCCTACCTAGCAGGTAGTACCGAAGGGAATCTAGAGCCCACTTCACCGCTAAGCACTCCTTTTCAACGGTGGCGTAATTTACCTCATGGGACTTCAACTTCCTGCTGAGGTAAATGACTGGGTGCTCTTCCCCGTTCCAGACCTGGGACAATACTGCTCCTAACCCCACATCTGACGCATCACTTTGTACGACAAAGTCTTTAGAGAAGTCGGGTGAGTACAACACTGGCTGGCTACATAAGGCTTGTTTCAAGAACTGGAATGCTGCCTCAGCCTCGGGGGTCCATTTAATCATGACCGACCCTTTCCCCTTCGTCAGGTTGGTTAGGGGCACAGCCTTAGAAGCAAAGTGGGGAATGAATCGCCGATAATACCCAGCGATTCCCAGAAAGGCTTGTACCTGCTTCTTGCTGTTGGGACGTGGCCAACTCTGGATGGCTTCGACTTTGTTGAGTTGGGGTTTTATTACTCCCCTCCCAATGGTGTACCCAAGATATTTGGCCTCCTCCTGCCCAATGGTACACTTCTTGGGGTTAGCCGTAAACCCCGCTTCCCGAACAGAGTCCAGGACTGCTTGCACTTTTGGCAGATGTGAGGCCCAATCTGTGCTATGGACAATTACGTCATCCAGGTAAGCCGCAGCATACTTCCGATGGAGCCTCAGCATCTGGTCCATTTTCCGCTGGAATGTGGCCGGCGCATTCTGTAACCCGAACGGCATTCTTTTATATTGGAACGCCCCGTCTGGGGTTACAAATGCGGTTTTCTCTTTGGCCGACTTGGCCAGGGGGATTTGCCAATACCCTTTTGTGAGGTCAAGAGTCGTCATGTATCGGGCTGTTCCCAGCCGGTCGATCAACTCATCTATACGTGGCATGGGGTAGGTGTCAAATTTTGTAACTTTGTTCAACTGACGAAAATCGTTACAAAATCGCCAGCTCCCATCCGGTTTAGGCACCAACACGATGGGACTAGACCAATCACTTTGGGACTCCTCTATCACCCCTAAGTTCAGCATTTTCTGTACTTCCTCCCGTATTGCCTCCCGTCGAGCCTCTGGGATCCGATAGGGTTTTAACTTCACCCTTTCACCGGGCGGGGTAATGATGTCATGCTCTACCCCAGATGTTTGTCCCGGCAGCTCAGAGAATACCTCCTTGTTGCGAAGCACAAACTCCTTAACCTCCTGTTGTTGGGGTTGTGACAAGGTGGCTGCTATTCCAACCTCAGGAATCACGCAACCAGTTTGAGCTGGTGACCAAGTGTCTGCGACTAGGGACTCTCTATCCCTCCAGGCTTTCAACAGATTAACGTGATAGATCTGTTCGGGCTTTCGCCTTCCTGGTTGTCTGACCTTGTAATTCACTTCGCTCACTTTTTCCATTATCTCGTAGGGGCCTTGCCATTTGGCAAGGAATTTACTTTCAACCGTAGGGACAAGTACCAATATCCTATCCCCCGGGGAAAAGGTACGGGTCTTGGCTCCACGGTTGTACACTCTCTGCTGTGCCAACTGCGCTTGGGCCAAATGTTCCTTCACGATGGGCATTACCTGTGCAATTCGATCTTGCATCAGGGCGACATGCTCAATCACACTCCTGTGGGGAGAACTCTCACTTTCCCAAGTTTCCTTGGCAATATCCAACAGCCCTCTTGGGTGTCTCCCATACAGTAACTCAAAGGGGGAGAATCCCGTAGAGGATTGGGGCACCTCCCTAATAGCAAACATCAAATAAGGAAGTAAACAGTCCCAATCCTTTCCATCTCTATCCACCACTTTCTTCAACATTTGTTTTAGGGTTTTGTTGAATCTTTCAACCAGCCCATCGGTTTGGGGGTGATACACAGACGTACGCAATTGCGTCACTTTGAACAATTTACACAGCTCTTTCATAACCCGGGACATAAAGGGTGTACCTTGGTCCGTAAGCAGTTCTTTACAAATACCCACCCGGCTAAAAACAAGAGATAGCTCTTTGGCTATGGTTTTGGCCGAGGTATTTCGGAGAGGGATCGCTTCTGGATAACGGGTGGCATAGTCCATTATAACTAATATGTACTGGTGCCCCCTAGCGGACTTGATTATAGGACCTACCAAATCCATGGCGATCCTCTCAAACGGGACCTCAATGATGGGTAGAGGGACCAGCGGGCTACGGAAATGTGGCATCGGGGCCAACCTCTGCCACACAGGGCAGGAGGAACAATAATTTTCTACGTCCTTCATCACCCCCGGCCAATAGAATCTCTGTAATACCCTCTCTCGGGTTTTCTCTGTCCCCAGATGACCTCCAAGAATGTGCCCATGGGCCAACTCCAACACCAACTTCCTGTAAGGTTTGGGCACCACAAGCTGCTCAACGGTTTCTTCTGCCCTTTTTGCCACCCGATACAGTAGGTCCTTCTCTACGCTGAAGTATGGGTAAGTGCAGGTATTATCTGGGTTCACTAACTCACCATCTATTTTCACTACGTTTTCCCGTGCCTTTATTAGGGCGGGGTCTTTCAACTGTTCTGTGGCAAAGTTTTCCCTGTGAACCTCAAGATCAGAAAACTCCACAGACGGTAGGTTTTCGTCTGAGGAGGTGGGCTCCTCTCCAGTTTCTTGAGTCTCCCCTGCCAATACTGATAAGGGAAATTCCGGAGAGTCCTCACCACTCTCAGGGGAGTTCTGGCTATCACATTCCTGGTACATAGGGGCACCAGTGAGGGGCTCAGGATCATCCCACAGTTCCCAGAACTTCGGAAAATCCCTTCCCACAATGGCGTCATGCGGTAACTGAGATACTAAGCCCACTGGATGAGAGAGGGTACCTTTGGGGGTCTCGAAACACACTGTAGTCACTGGATACTCTCGGGTGTCCCCATGCACACAAATAACAGCTACCTTGCTATTCCCAGAGACCTCTGTTTTAACTAACTCAGCCTTTATCAGGGTCACAAGGCTACCTGAATCCAGCAATACCACAACATTTCTACCATTAACACACATTTTGCATAAATGTTTCTCAGTTCCTCGAATGGCAGTGCATGCGACTGTCGCACACAGCGACTGACGTCTGCCCGTCAGAAAGTCACACTGCATGGGTTCCTCCACAACCGGGCAATTGGCTGCAATATGTCCCGCTTGCCGGCAGCGGTAGCAAACGATCCTTCTTGCCGCCTCTTGAGCCGCTGATTTCCCAGGCTGTTCTCGCCAAACTTGGGGTAGAGCTCCCACCCTCTCACTCTCTCCACCCTCACCCCTTGGAATCCTCTTATCCGCCCCTGGGGATGGTCTGGTCTTAGGGTGGAAAGTCCGAGTGTCTCTGGAAGAGGCCGTCAGGTTCTCTGTAGCCAAGTATTTCTCCACACGATCCACAAGACCATCGGCCGTCTCTGGGTCTCCATGGCTTACCCACTTTTGGATGGCAGTAGGAAGAGCTCTCAAAAACCGATCTATTACAACACGTTCCACAATCTTTGGTGCGGACAAAGTCTCTGGCTGTAGCCACTTTGTGCTCAGGTGAATGAGATCATACATTTGAGACCTGGGGGGTTTTCCAAGCTGGAAAGTCCAGTTATGCACACGCTGAGCCCGGACAGCCTGGGTGACACCCAGCCTTGCCAATATTTCAGCTTTTAGCATCACATAGTCTTTTGCTTGGTTAGGCTCTAGGTCATAGTAAGCTTTCTGCGATTCACCAGTTAACAGAGGAGCCACCAGTCCAGCCCACTGCTCCTCAGGCCACTTTTCTCTTTCAGCGGTCCTTTCAAATGTGGTCAAAAATACCTCTGGAT
This sequence comes from Rana muscosa, assembly GCA_029206835.1. Lineage (NCBI taxonomy): Eukaryota > Metazoa > Chordata > Amphibia > Anura > Ranidae > Rana > Rana muscosa. The sequence goes on along the minus strand of CM055116.1, from coordinate 1,011,014,359 downwards.
CATCCTCTCCAGTCATTTTTGTCAATAAACGACTCACCCCAAAGGACGCGGTATTAGTGGGACGGCTTTCCTCACTGGTCTGCGGACGTTGCTGCATTACTGCTTCCATCTGTTGTTGTAGTCTCTGCTCTTGCTTCTGCAACAGGTCTATGAAGCGGGCCTCAGATTGCTGCTGGGCTCGTTGCTGAGCCTCCAGACTCTGTTGCAAAGTTGCGTTTGTCTGCTGCTGGGCTGCAAGGCTCCTTTGCAAACCTGCATTTGTCTGCTGTTGATTGGCATTTGCTAGAGCCAGCTGCTTCAGTATCTCCTCCATGCTGGCTTAAAAAAAACTGCCACTGGTTCTCCACCAACTGTGAGGGGGTTAGCTCGGCAGCGGGTGTGTGTGACCCCCGGGATGGGCTCCCCACACAAAACAGGCCCAGCAAACGGAGGTTGTGGTTTTCAAAATCAAAAAAAGGTGCGGTTTATTTTCTATTTACAGTGACAAAACACAGCAAAGCAAAAGAAACATAACCAAAATAAATCCTGGTCAAGTTGACCTCTGACTAAACATACAGGTTTCCTAACTAACAACTGGGATCAGCCTAGTGCTGTCCTAGTCCCTAAGTCCCTGGTTTAGTAAAAGTCCAAACAAATAGCCACACAGGCTTTGCCTCACCGCACAGGGGTTCACTCTCCCTAGACAGTCCACACAGGTCTGGTTCCAGGCATGAGCTAACATCTAATGAAGCTGGGAGTTTTTATAGAGGCCTAAATGAGCTGACAAGCTTCAGCTGGCCTCATCAACTCCCTGTCTGTACGACGCCCAGCCCTCTCCCTAGAGGTATGAGTCATCCATGAGCCCACTAGCCTTATACAACTCTCCACCTAGTTGTATAAGTCGGCGTAAAGCCTGAATCTGGGCGAAATATATCTACCCCCCTGGATGCAACCAGGTGACTTTACCTTCCTGCTGTCACAGTACATTGTAAAAAATTCACATAGAAATTTGTCCAGTGAAAGTGCACATACAGCGCATACGGAAAGTATTCACAGCGCTTCACTTTTTCCACATTTTTTTATGTTACTGCCTTATTCCAATATGGATTAAATTCATTATTTTCCTCAAAATTCTACAAACAATACCCCGTAATGGCAGCGGGAAAGAAGTTTGTTTGAAATCTTTGCAAATTTATTAAGTGCTAGTTCACCCCAGACGCAGTTCTGTTCAGTTCCGTGTGCTTTTTTTCTGCACTAAGAATGCATGCACAGTGTTTTCCATGTATTCCAATGGCTCTAGTTCACACCAGTGCAGTCAGTTTCCGGTGCAGAAACTGACTGCATTGGTGCAGAAAAAACGGAACTGCATCTGGTGTGAAATGGCCCTAAAAAAAAATAATAAATAAATCCCATGTACATAAGTATTCACAGCCTTTGCCATGACACTAACAATTGAGCTCAGGTGCATCCTGTTTCCACTGTTCATCGTTGATTGGAGTCCACCTGTGGTAAATTCAGTTGATTGGACGTGATTTGTAAAGGCACACACCTGTCTATATAAGGTCCTACAGTTAACAGTGCATGTCAGAGCACAAACCAAGAAGTCAAAGGAATTGTCTGTAGCCCTCCGAGACAGGATTGTATCAAAGCACAGATCTGGGGAAGGATACAAAAAAATGTCTGCAGCATTGAAGGTCCCAATGAGCACAGAGGCCTCCATCATCTGTAAATGGAAGAAGATTGGAACCACCAGTTCTCTTCCTTAAGAGGGCCACCTGGCCAAACTGAGCAATTGGGGGAGAAGGGCCTTAGTCAGGAAGGTGACCAAGAACCCAATGGTCACTCTGACAGAGCTTCAGCATTTCTCTGTGGAGAGAGAACCTTCCAGAAGAACAACCATCTCTGCAGCACTCCACCAATCAGGCCTGTATGGTAGAGTGGCCAGATGGAAGGCACTCCTCAGTAAAAGGCACATGACGGCCTGCCTGGAATTTGCCAAAAGACACCTGAATAGCTCTAACCATGAGAAACAAAATTCTCTGGTCTTATGAAACCAAGATTGAACTCTTTGGCCTGAATGGCAAGCAGCATGTCTGGAGGAAAACAGGCACCGCTCATCAACTGGCCAATAGCATCCCTAGTGAAGCATGGTCGTGGCATAATTATGCTGTGGGGATGTTTTTTAGCAGCAGGAACTGGGAGACTAGTCAGGATCGAGGGAAAGATGAATGCAGCATTGTCGAGAGACATCCTTGATGAAAACCTGCTTCAGAGCGCACTGGACCTCAGACTGGGGCGAAGGTTCATCTTCCAACAGGACAAGGACCCTAAGCACACATCCAAGATAACAAAGGAGTGGCTACGTGACAACTCTGTGAATGTCCTTGAGTGGCCCAGCCAGATCCCAGACTTGAACCGGATTGAACATCTCTGGAGAGATCTGAAAATGGCTGTGCACCGACGCTCCCCATCCAACCTGATGGAGCTTGAGAGGTCCTGCAAAGAACAATGGGAGAAACTGCCCAAAAATAGGTGTGCCAAGCTTGTAGCATCGTACTCAAAAAGACTTGAGACTGTAACTGGTGCCAAAGGTGCTTCAACAAAGTATTGAGCAAAGGCTGTGAATACTTATGTACATGTGATTTTTTTTATTTTTTTATTATAAATTTGCAAAGATTTCAAACAAACTTTTTTCACAATGTCATTATGGGGTATTGTTTGTAAAATTTTAAAGGAAAATAATGAATTTAATCCATTTTGGAATAAGGCTGTAACATAACAAAATGTGGAAAGCGCTGTGAATACTTTCCTAAAATACTTCCAACGGAAAACATTTGACCAGCCCAATACCTTTTCTTTTTTTGTTTTGTTTTTTACCTCCATGCACACAGAATAATGTATGTACATGTATATGTATATAGACTTTCCCTGGGCGCATTACTATGTCATTTAAAAAAAAAATATATATTCCTAATGCCTAGTATACACGATGAGAAAATGGGACAAAAAATACCAGCAATTGTACAATAATTTGATCTCTAGTACAGAGCTTTCTGAAGCCAATCACGATAGTTCAAGCCAAATTACCTGAAGAGACAAACACAAAACTTTTTCTTGTACAATAACAGAACCAGTGGCGTAGCGTGGGGGGGCTAGGGGGCGGTCGCCCCGGGCGCAAAATTTAGAGGGGCGCAGTGGCAGTCAGCAGGTTACCTGCAGCTCTTCTCCTGCGCTGTTCAGTCTAGGAGACTGTGAGCTCTTCCTCTTCGCTATGAGGAAGAAGTTGCGGTGCAGTCCCGACTTAGGCTCCAGCGGTGACACTGACACAGCAGTGATCAAATGAACACTGAAGACCATCCATGATGATCCCAGGGTTTGTGACCGTGCGGAGACTAGGGGGAAGGAGGAGGGCAGGTGACTCACGAGGCATCCTCCATTACACGCCACTCCCCACACACGAGGTCCAGGATCCCGGCTCATGCGTCATGCTGTCCGTCCACTTAGCCCGCCCCACAGCCCAGACTTCTGACCACCGACGCTTCTCCTGAGTCCTGCCTGTGCCTGTCAGTGTGCTGCTACGCGGCCCCGGCACTCTGACCCTGCACTGACCACCCCAGGACTGGAGGAAACCGGGGCCAGGTGGAAGAGGATGAGGCATCATCCACACAGACAGAAGCCCCTCCTTACCAACAGCTGCACGGACATTGTGAGTACTCTTCTACAGAGGAAAGCTCTGTACGGGATGATGGCAGCCAAAGGGGGGGGCTAGGGGTGAGCTCTGAACTGGAATCTGTGGGAAAGAGAGCTTTGTATTTGGGGGAGATGTACACAGAGCAACTCCCTCAACCCTGCATGCCACACACAGCGCACCCCCTAAACCCTGCATGCCACACAGCGCACCCCCTCAACCCTGCAAGCCACACCCAGCAAAACCCCCCTCAACCCTGCAAGCCACACACAGCGCACCCCCCTCAATCCTGCAAGCCACACACAGCACACTCCCCTCAACTCTGCAAACCACACACAGCGCACCCCCCTCATCCCTGCAAGCCACACACAGTGCACCCCCCTCAACCCTGCAAGACACACACAGCGCACCCCCTCAACCCTGCATGCCACACATAGCGCACCCCCTCAATCCTGCACACCACACACAGTGCACCACCCAACCCTGCACGCCACACACAGCACACCCCCAACCTTGCACGCCACACACAGCGCACCCCCCTCAATGCTGCTCACAGCGCACCCCATCAACCCTGCATGCCACACACAGTGCACCCCCTCAACCTTGCACACTGCACACAGCGCACCCCCCTCAACCCTGCATGCCACACACAGCACACCCCCCTCAACGCTGCACACAGTGCACACCCCTCAACCCTGCACGTTGCACACAATGCAACCCCTCAACCCTGCACTCCGTACACAGCGCACCTCTAAACCCTTCCGTACACAGCACTCTGTACACAGTACACCTCTCAACCCTGCACTCCATACACAGCGCACCTCTAAACCCTGCATTCCGTACACAGCACACCTCTCAACCCTGCACTCCATACATAGCGCACCTCTGAACCCTGCATTTCGTACAAAACGCATCCCTCAGCCTTGCACTGCATACACAGTGCACCCCTCAACCCTCATTGCTAATAATTAGTTCTAGTTCTTCTTTTCTGTCTATTGGTGGGTCCCGTCACTTCTGCAGTCTGTGGTGTGCAGGCAGTGAGATGATGTGCTGTAACCTTAAGCAACAAATCAGTGGGTTGTAATGATGTGCAGTAACCTTCAGCAACCAATCAGTGAACAGTAATGTTCTGCTCTAATCTCTAGCAAGCAATCAGTAAGCAATAATATATTGCAGTAACCTCTAGCAACCAATCAGTTTGTAGTAATAAATGTCCAGTAACCTCTAGCAAACAATGGGTAAGCGGTAATTATGTGCAGTATCATCTAGCAACCAATCAGTGAGCAATAATAATGTGTGTAGTGGACAGTGTAGGAATCAGGTGGGTCAGTGTAATGGTCAGTATAGGAATCAGGTAGGTCAGTGTAGTGGTCAGTATAGCAATCAGATAGGTCAGTTTAGTGGTCAGTGTAGGAATTTAGGCAGGTCAGTATAGGAATCAGGTATGTTAGTATAGTGGTCAGGTAGTTTGGTGTAGGAATCAGGTTGGTCAGTACTACTGTACTAGCGAAAGGGACTCAGAGAGCGCTATAAATCCGCGTGTTAGGGGGCGCAAATCTCTTGCCCTGCCCCGGGCGCTGACAACCCACGCTACGCCACTGAACAGAACAAATGATTTTCGTGTAATTAGTATAGTATGTGTACAAAAAAAATGTGTGTCCAAGATCACACATGCTCAGAAACTAAAGAATACCGGTAGATTACAACACAACACATCACTTCTGAATTTGTATTCTGTTGTATGAGAATTTTTGTAACTTTGGTAACCTCTTCATTTTCGATATGAGACTAGCATGCAAAAAAAAAAAAAAAAAAAAAAAAAAAAATGGATGATCAATCATCCGATAATCTCATTGTGTGTATGAGGCTTAAAGGGGTTGTAAAGGTACAATTTTTTTTCCTAAATAGCTTCCTTTACCTTAGTGCAGTCCTCCTTCACTTACCTCATCCTTCGATTTTGCTTTTAAATGTCCTTATTTCTTCTGAGAAATCCTCACTTCCTGTTCTTCTGTCTGTAACTCCACACAGTAATGCAAGGCTTTCTTCCTGGTGTGGAGTGTCGTGCTCGCCCCCTCCCTTGGACTACAGGAGAGTCAGGATGCTCTCTACGTTGCAGAGAAAGGAGCTGTGTGTTAGTGGGCATCCTGACTCTCCTGTAGTCCAAGGGAGGGGACGAGCACGACACTCCACACCAGGAAGAAAGCCTTGCATTACCGTGTGGAGTTACAGACAGAAGAACAGGAAGTGAGGATTTCTCAGAAGAAATAAGGACATTTAAAAGCAAAATCGAAGAATGAGGTAAGTGAAGGAGGACTGCACTAAGGTAAAGGAAGCTATTTAGAAAAAAAAATTGTACCTTTACAACCTCTTTAAGGCTCGATTCACACCTATGCATGTTGCTTTTGAGCGTTTCGTTTTTTTTTTTTTTACACTGTATATAGCTGGTTGCTAAGGAGGGGGCCGGGAAGCCGGCCGCCGCATCCTTAACAACAGTTGTCAGCGGGCTCCCTGCTGAATGTAAAAAAAAAAGAATTTCCAGCTAAAAAAAATCAGGACCCCCACACCAAAATTTTAAAAAAATGGCGTGGGGGTCCCCCCAAACCCCATACCAGACCCTTATCCGAGCATGCAGCCTGGCAGGTCAGTAAAGGGAGGGGACGAGCGAGCGCCCCCCCTCCTGAACCATACCAGGCCGCGTGCCCTCAACATGCGGGGATGGGTGCTTTGGGGCAGGGGGGGGCTCTGCCCCCCCACCCCAAAGCACCTTGCCCCCATGTTGATGGGGACAAGGGCCTCTTCCCAACAACCCTTGCCCGGTGGTTGTCGGGGTCTGCGGGCGGGGGGCTTATCGGAATCTGGAAGCCCCCTTTAACAAGGGGGCCCCCAGATCCTGCCCCCCCATTGTGAATGAGTATGGGGTACTTTGTACCCCTACCCATTCACTAAAAAAAAAGTAGTGTAGTGTTAATAAATACAGTAAACAGTTTTTGACAAGTCTTTTATTAAAAATCTTCTGTCTTCTTTGTCCGGTGTTCTTCTTCCTCTGCTGCCGCTCCCGCCACTGCTCTGGACACCGGACAAAGAAGACAGAAGAACAGCGGAAGAAGAAGCAGGGGGAGGAGAAGACCGGAAGGTGAAGATGCGGGAGAAGATAGAGGAAGAAGTGGAGAAGAATATTTTTAATAAAAGACTTTTTAAAAACTGTTTACTGTATTTATTAACACTACACTACTTTTTTTTTAGTGAATGGGTAGGGGTACAATGTACCCCATACTCATTCACATAGGGGGGGTCCGGGATCTGGGGGCCCCCTTGTTAAAGGGGGCTTCCAGATTCTGATAAGCCCCCGCCCGCAGACCCCGACAACCACGGGTTGTCAGGAAGAGGCCCTTGTCCCCATCAACATGGGGGCAAGGTGCTTTGGGGTGGGGGGGGGCAGAGCCCCCTGCCCCAAAGCATCCATCCCCCCCATGTTGAGGGCATGCGGCCTGGTATGGCTCGCTTGTCCCCTCCCTCTCCTGACCTGCCGGCTGCATGCTCGGATAAGTGTCTTTTTTCTCATTTTTTTTTTTTTTTGCCGGAATTTCTTTGTTTTTCACATTCAGCAGGAAGCCCGCTGACAACTGATGACTCATCAGTTGTTAAGGACACGGAGGCCGGCTTCCCGACCCCTTCTTAACAACCAGCTATATACAGTGTAAAAAAAGAAATAAAAAATACCGCAAATCGCGGCAAAATCGCTGCAAAATCGCGGTACTTGCGTTTTGGATGCGGGTCCATTGAATTCTATTACATGCAAAATGCTGCTTTTTGCGGGAAAAAAAAGTCCCCGACCCTTTCCAAAAATGCAGAGGCACAAAAAAGCAATGATGTGAACATGTTCCATAGGAACCCATGTTAAAAAAATTCTCTGCATTTCTGCAAAATGCATCAAAAAACGCATTAGTGTGAATTGAGCCTAAGTGTTACTAAACCCAGGACCTGTGTTCCCTGTATATCTGGTCTCCCACAGTACAGAGAAATGCAATTATTTTAGTAAGATCACTTTGACACTGAGGCTCTTTTCAGGCGCTTTCACGCAAAAAAAAACGCCTGAAAACGTATTTTCATTAAAATCAATGAATCCTTTCACACTGGGGCAGTGCGCTGAAAAAACGCCCCTCTCCATTGAAATGAATTGAAAGCGCTTCAAAAGCGCCTGAAAAGCGCTCAGTGTTTGACTGGCAGTTTTTCAAGGGCCTCAGTGTGAAAGTGATGGTGAGCATTGCTTCTGAGCATGCCTGTTTGTACTTGAGCATACACCAGAAGTTTGTGGCTTATTTAGTCAAGGTTCACTTTTCAACGTGAATTTTCACCTACTATAGTGCAGATATTTTTAACCAGGGATCTGGAGAATTCCAGGGTTCCTCCAGGGGTTTCTTGAGTAGTGAGCGGTGCCAAACTGACTTCCTGCATGATGGTGCTTGCCTGGCTTTGGAACCAATGTTACTAGGCAGTGTCAGCGGTGTAACCATGAAAGCAGGCAGCCTTCTTCCCAATGATCACCATAGTAAGCTATTCTGCACACAGCTGTCAATCCCAGCAATAGGAATCAGAGAGTGCCGCTTGTGTAAACGAGCTTGAAGCAGCCCTAATGACACTTTTCGAGTTGCAGTTCCCTTAGTCTAGGTCAGTGTTTCTCAACTCCAGTCCTTAAGGCACCCCCAACAGGTCATGTTTTCAGGCTTTCCATTATATTACACAGGTAATTTGATCAGTTTCACTGCCTTAGTAATTACCACAGCTATTTCATCTGAGGGAAATCTGGAAAAAATAACCTGTTGGGGCGTCTTGAGGACTGGAGTTGAGAAACACTGGTCTAGGTTTACACCTATGCATTTTGCAGAAATGCACTATAGTAAGGTGACCAGATTTTTAAAATGAAATCCGGGGACATTTTTTGTTTTTTACTAGTAATGGCGGCAATCAGCGACTCTCTGCCCATCGCCGCCCGCCTCACAGCCTCACAGCCTGTCAAGTCTTACTCTTCGGGCCCCGGCTACTACTGGGTGGGGAGCGGAGGAAGATCACTCCACCAGGGTAGGCAAGGAGATAAACAGGCAGGCGGCTGACCGGGACTTGAGCCAAGGCAGAAGAACATGCGAGCGAAGCTGAATGGGCATGCACCCGAAACTGAAGAAATATTCCCTCCTCTCCGACCAACACATGATCATCAGAAAGGGGCACAGATAATGGAAAGAAATAGACCCCCCTAAGGTAGTAGGAGCGGCGGAGCAGGGGGGTGTAATTCAGATTATTTTTTTTTTAATTCTGCACTGACTGTCTTTGAAATTGAACCAGCACCTGTTCAAATTCAACCCGGGGACAAAACCGGGGACAGACTTGGTCCGGGGACAGTGTCCTCAATCCGGGGACTGTCCCCGAAAACCGGGGATGTCTGGTCACCCTACACTATAGTCCATTTAACATGGTTTCCTATGGTACACGTTCACATCTATGCATTTTTGGAAAGGGTCCGGGACTTTTTTTTCTGCAGCAGATTGTGTTTTTTTTCCTTCTTCATAACAAACTGTATAGCTGGTTGTTAGAGAGCAGGCTGGAAATCCGGCCATGTCCTTAACAGCCAATGAGTCATCAGCTGTCAGCCCTTGGGGTTTAGTATGGATTTTGAGAGGAACTCCATGCCAAAATGTTAAAAAAAAATGGCGTGGACCCCCCCCCCCAAATCTATACCAGACCCTTACCTGAGCATACAGCCCCGCAGGTCAGGAAAGGGAGGGGACGAGCGAGTGCCATCCTTCCTGAACCATATCAGGCCACATGCCCTCAACATGGAGGGGTGCTTTGGGGCAGGGGGGCTCAGCTCCCCACCCTGGAAAAGGCACCTTGCGCCCATGTTGATGGAGACAAGGGCCTCTTTCACACAACCCTGGCTGGTGGTTGTGGGGGTCTGCGGGAGGGGGGCTTATCGGAATCTGGAAGCCCCTTTTAATAAGGGGGCCCTCAGATCCCGTCCCCCATGTGAATGAGTATGGGGTAACCATTCACCAAAAAAGTGTAGAAAGTGAGTAAAGACACATGAGTTTTTGGCAGGTCCTTTATTAACAAAAGAAATGTCCCCCTATGTAGATCCATTGTTAATCACGATGCCCGTTGCCACTGCCGAACCGGGAAAAAAAAAAAGCTCCACTTGCGCTGAAGGCTTCCTTTGTCTGCCGATTCTTAAGAAGCTAAGAGGTGGGACCGCTGAAGTGACCGGGGGCATTGCTGGGTGACCCTGCCCCTAGCTATTTAAGAACTGTCAAAGGGGGACCCTATGTAATTTTTTCCTTATTATTATTATTATATATATATATATATATATACACATATATATATATATATATATATATTTTATCAAAGATTAAAAAAACTCAACAGTTTGAATAAAAAACAAGAAAATCTAATTTCTTCATACAATTAAGCCAAAATGTATTCTGCCACATGTCGCTGGTAAAAAAAAAAATCCCAATATATGTATATTGATTGGTTTGCGTGAAAGTTAGACCCCTTTCACACTGGAGCGTATTGCAGGCGCTATAGGGTTAAAAATAGAGCCTGCAATCCGCCCTTTAAAAAGCTGTTACATTCACTCCAGTGTGAAAGCCCGAGGGCTTTCACACTGGAGCATTGCGCTAGCAGGACGGTAAAAAAAGTCCTGCTAGCCGCATCTTTGGAGCGGAGAAGGAGCGGTGTGTTTACCGCTGCTCCACTGCTGCTGCCCATTGAAATCAATGGGACAGCGCAGCTATACTGCCCGCAATGCGCTGCTTCAGCAGTGCATTGCGGGCGGTTTTATCCCTTTCTCGGCTGCTAGCGGGGGGTAAAACCGCCCCGCTAGCATCCGAACTGCACCGCAAATCTGCCCATAGCGCCAGCTGTAAAAATATTGGCGTTTTACCGCCGATGCTATGGACGGCTCAGTGTGAAAGGGGTCTTATAGCGTCTACAATCTATGGTGTGTGTGTATATACTGGAATTTTTTTTTATACTACTAATGGCAATGATCAGCGACTTATGCCTAGTACACACGATCGGTTTTCCCGGTGGTAAAAAGTCCGCCGGGAAAACCGGGAACCTGCTCGGTAGCTTTTTCCCCCTACACACGGCCGGGTTTCCCGACAGGAAAACTGCCATGAGATCTTTGGTTGGGAAACCCAGCCGTGTGTATGCTCCACCGCAGGTTTTCCCCATAGGAAAACTGCCGGCTTAAAAACTGCTGGGAATCCCGGCGGGAAAAAAGAGAACATGTTCTCTTTTTTCCCGCCAGGATTCCCGGCAGTTTTCCTGTCGGGAAAACTGTGATGGAGCATACACACGGCCGGGATTCCTGGCCAAAAGCTCTCATGGCAGTTTTCCTGCCGGGAAAACCGGTCATGTGTACGAGACATTATAGTGGGACTTATTGCAGCAAGACATCTGACACTAACTGATGCTGGGGGGAACTGACACTGACATCCTCAGTGACACTAATACAGTAAACTGTGTTTATAATGTACGTTGCCACTGTACTAATGATACTGGCTGGGAAGGAGATAACATCTAGGGCGGGGGTCAGCAACCAGTAGATCGCAGACAGGTGACTGGTAGATTGCGGTCTGGGCTTGCTGACCTGACGTTCCAGAGCATCAAACAGAGTGCAATGCAGAGGGACTACTTGTAAAGTTAGAGCTGTAGTAGGGAGCAAGAGTTGCATAACCTGATGCCTCCTCTGTAGTGCTGGCTCCTGTCCCATGTGGAGTAGTACCAACTGCACTTCACTTCTTATTTCAGCTAGCGGCCTCTAGAATAGTGCCAGCAGCAGGAAAGAAGAAATCTTCAGGTCAGTGTGAAGCAATACACTGGGCATAATAGAATAAGGTTGCGTTCATACTGATGTGCTGCGGGTCACTAGACCCTCTGATCAGAGGCAGCTCTCGGCTTTGTGAGGCCTTAGACAAAACTTAGACACGAGGCCCTCTCACGCCCATAATTGGAAAAATAATTCAACAGATAAAAATTAATACTACATTGCAATGTACAGTGTACAATTAACTGATAGCAATCCACCCATGGCCAGTCCTCAAACATTCTAGCATGTTATTGGATCATATCACACCAGCGAGCTCACCCAGATGGTCCCCCCCTTTCGCAAGCTGTGCTCTGCTCTCCCCTGGGAGTGTCTTGTCAGCAGATTGCCATTTGTGAGCGTCACATAGAGATAACATTGACAGCTCGAGGTGGCAGCGCCATCCTTCTTCCCGATGCTGGGCTCTCCTCTCCAGTGGCATAGAGTGGGTTGTCAGTGTTCGGGGCAAGGCAAGTAATTGGAGCCCCCTAACCTGTGGACTTTTAGCTCCAGTCTGGTCACATGATCCACTGTGTCAATCAGTGATGGCTGCAGGGGAGAGGAGAGAGTACTTAACAATCACTGGTAAAGCCTGGAGCAGTTACATCCCCCACAAGTTCCCATGTCCCATCTGTTGTTGGCGGTTGTACCTCAGAACCCCTAAACCTTAGGTGCTCCATTATGCAAATCTTGACCAGCCACTGTTGTAGAACACATGGGCCTGCACTCCACCTTACTGGTAAAGGAGGCCATCCATCAAAGTTATAAGCCAATAACAACCATTGGAGCCTTACCACTTCCTCTGGCTGGTCTAGATCTGTATATGATAGAGTTCTTGGGGACTCAGGTCTCCTGAATTTTCCACCAGGTAGGTAAGAGGAATGCAGCATCTATAGGGCCTTTTTTCATGCCCTGAGATAGTTTGGAAGGCTTAAAGGGTAAGTTCACCATTTCACACCAAATGAAAAGTTGAACTAACTCTAAGTGTCCTGGCCACCCCTCTAGACCTCGCTGTTCATAGTGTCCATGAGGCCCCATGCTTCCGATGTAGAGGTCCATGGTCTTTACACAATACATGATCCTGGAGGATGAGGGAGAGGGGGGGAGAGGACAGAGGAAGGGGAGTAGAGGGGAAGGGGAGGTGAGAGGACAGAGGGGAGGGAGGGGAGAGAGAGATGTCAGAGAAAGGGAGGGGGAGAGAGGGCATAAAGGGGGAGAGAGAACGGGGGAAACAGAGAGGGAGGGGAGGGAGAGAGGACAGAGGAAGGGAAGGGGGAAGAGGACAGAGTAGACAGAGGGGGAGAGGAGAGAAGGAGGGGGAGGAGGATAGGATAGAAAGAGGGAGTGGGAGAGAAGAGCGTGGACAGAGGGAGGGGGAGAGGATAGAGAGGGGAGAGGAGAGAGTGGACAGAGGGAGGGGGGAGAGGATAGAGAGAGGGAGGGGGAGAGGATAGAGAGAGGGAGGGGGAGAGGATAGAGAGAGGGAGGAGAGAGAGGATAGAGGGAGGGGAGGGATGGTAGAGAGAAGGGGATAGGATAGAGCGAGGGAGGAGAGAGAGGGAGGGGGAGAGGATACAGAGAGGGAGGGAAGAGGATTGAGGGAGGGGTAGAGGATAGAGAGAGTGGATAGGGATAGGATAGAGAGAGAGGAGATGGGAGAGAAGAGAGGGGGAGAGAAGAGAGGGGGAGAGAAGAGAGGGGGAGAGAGAGAGAGAGGGGGGGACAGAGGGAGGGGAGAGGATATAGAGAGGGAGGGGAGAGAGGATAGAGAGAGGGAGGGGAGAGAGGATAAGAGAGAGGGGGAGAGGATAGAGAGAGGGACGGGGAAGAGAAGAGAGTAGACAGAGGGAGGGGAGAGAGGATAAGAGAAAGGGGGAGAGGATAGAGAGAGGGAGGGGTAGAGGAGAGAGAGGGATGGGGGAGAGAAGAGAGTAGACAGAGGGAGGGGAGAGAGGATAAGAGAGAGGGGGAGAGGATAGAGAGAGGGAGGGGTAGAGGAGAGAGAGGGATGGGGGAGAGAAGAGAGTAGACAGAGGGAGGGGGAGAGAATAGCGGGAGAGGGGAGGGAAGATAGAGGGAGGGGGAGAGCGGAGAGAAATGGAGGGGGGGAGAGGAGAGAGTGGACAGAGGGAGGGGGGAGAGGATAAAGAGAGGGAGGAGAGAGAGGGAGGGGGAGAGGATAGAGGGAGGGGGGAGAGGATACAGAGAGGGAGAAGGAGAGGATAGAGGGAGTGGATAGGGGGAGGGGGAGGATAGCGTGGACAGAGGGAGGGGGGAGAGGATAGAGAGGGAGGAGAGAGAGGAAGGGGGAGGATAGAGGGCGTGAATAGGGAGAGAGGATAGAAGGGGGAAGGGAGGTGAGAGGACAGAGGGGAGGGAGAGAGGTCAGAGAAAGGGAGGGGGAGAGAGGGCATAAAGGGGGAGAGAGAACAGGGGAAACAAAGAGGGAAGGGAGGGAGAGAGGACAGAGAAAGGGAAGGGGGAAGAGGACAGAGCAGACAGAGGGGGAGAGGAGAGAAGGAGGGGGAGGGGGAGAGGATAGAAAGAGGGAGGGGGAGAGAAGAGCATGGACAGAGGGAGGGGGAGAGGATAGAGAGAGGGAGAGGAGAGAGTGGACAGAGGGAGGGGGGAGAGGATAGAGAGGGAGGGGGAGAGGATAGAGAGAGGGAGGAGAGAGAGGATAGAGGGAGGGGAGGGATGGTAGAGGGAGGGGGAGAGGATAGAGAGAGGGAGGAGAGAGAGGGAGGGGGAGAGGATACAGAGAGGGAGGGGGAGAGGATTGAGGGAGTGGATAGGGAGAGGATAGAGAGTGGATAGAAAGAGAGGAGAGGGGAGAGAAGAGAGGGGAGAGATAGGGGGACAGAGGGAGGGGGAGAGGATATAGAGAGGGAGGGGAGAGAGGATAGACAGAGGAAGGGGGAGAGATGATAGAGAGAGGGAGGGGAGAGAGGATAGAGAGAGGGGGAGAGGATAGAGAGAGGGAGGGGTAGAGGAGAGGGACGGGGAAGAGAAGAGAGTATACAGAGGGAGGGGAGAGAGGATAAGAGAGAGGGGGAGAGGATAGAGAGAGGGAGGGGTAGAGGAGAGAGAGAGGGATGGGGAGAGAAGAGAGTAGACAGAGGGAGGGGAGAGAGAATAGAGGGAGAGGGGAGGGAGGATAGAGGGAGGGGGAGAGAGGAGAGAAATGGAGGGGGGAGAGGAGAGAGTGGACAGAGGGAGGGGGGAGAGGATAGAGAGAGGGAGGAGAGAGAGGGAGGGGGAGAGGATAGAGATAGGGAGGGGGAGAGGATACAGAGAGGGAGAAGGAGAGGATAGAGGGAGTGGATAGGGGGAGGGGGAGGATAGAGTGGACAGAGGGAGGGGGGAGAGGATAGAGAGGGAGGAGAGAGAGGGAGGGAGTGGATAGGGGGAGAGGATAGAAGAGGGGGGAGAGGAGAGGGTGGAAAGAGGGAGGGGGAAAGGGTAGAGAGAGGGGAGGGGGAGAAGATAGCCTGGATAGAGGGAGTGGAGAGGAGAGAGTGGACAGAGGCAGGGGGAGAGGATAGAGAGAGGGAGGGGGAGAGGAGAGAGTGGATAGGGGGGAGGATAACGTGGACAGTAGGAGGGGGGAGAGGCTAGAGTGGACAGAGGGAGGGGAGAGAGGATAAGAGAGAGGGGGAGAGGATAGAGAGAGGGAGGGGTAGAGGAGAGAGAGGGATGGGGGAGAGAAGAGAGTAGACAGAGGGAGGGGGGAGAGAATAGAGGGAGAGAGAGAGGAGGGAGGATAGAGGGAGGGGGAGAGAGGAGAGAAATGGAGGGGGGAGAGGAGAGAGTGGACAGAGGGAGGAGGGAGAGGATAGAGAGAGGGAGGAGAGAGAGGGAGGGGAAGAGGATATAGATAGGGAGGGGGAGAGGATACAGAGAGGGAGAAGGAGAGGATAGAGGGAGTGGATAGGGGGAGGGGGAGGATAGCGTGGACAGAGGGAGGGGGGAGAGGATAGAGAGGGAGGAGAGAGAGGGAGGGGGAGGATAGAGGGAGTAGACATGGGGAGAGGATAGAAGAGGGGGGAGAAGATAGAAGAGGGGGGAGAGGAGAGGATGGAAAGAGGGAGGGGGAAAGGGTAGAGAGAGGGGAGGGGGAGAAGATAGCCTGGATAGAGGGAGTGGAGAGGAGAGAGTGGACAGAGGCAGGGGGAGAAGATAGAGAGAGGGAGGGGGAGAGGAGAGAGTGGATAGGGGGGAGGATAACATGGACAGTAGGAGGGGGGAGAGGCTAGAGTGGACAGAGGGATGTAGGTAGAGAGGACAGAGGGGGAGAGAGGACAGAGGGAGAGAGAGGATGGGGCAAGTGAGGAGAGGAGAGAAAGGGGGGTGAAGAAAATAATGGGGGAATGGAAGGGGGCGATAAGAGGCTTAGAGGGCAGAGGGAGGGGGGATAGAGGAGGCAGAGGGGGGATATGTGGACACAGTGTATATATCAGGGTGTTCAGGGCTCCTCCTCACACTGCAAAGCCATCCAGACACGTTATACTGAGAGTGGGACCCCGGACTGATACACTATGCTTCTCCCTCCAGCCTCACACTAAGTTAGTTGCTCGTCCTCCACAGACATGCTGAACATTGTAGTCTCACTCCCACAGTCTCCCCTCCACAATGGGACACACGGACACGGCTATCCCGCCCAGTCTCCGCTGCCTCTATTACACACAGCCCTTCGCTCCCCGAGCATGTACTTCTTCCAGGGCTTCTCCCGAGTCCTGCTACACCCGCCCGCAGGTCCTGATCTCCTGTACCAGCACTCGATTTGATTTGTCGTGCTGAGATGACTCCGCCTGACAGGAGACTTTTTTTAGATAATGGGGCAGCCCACTGCAGCGATCTCACACCATCCATGTTCAGTGCTGTCAGTATATGTTGCGGCTCCCACGGTTGGCTGGGGCATCGGACCCAGGGACAGCGCGGGTCCACCGGCTGCCCACGCTACTCCAGTGCTCTCCCTCCTCCAAATTAGGCGGCCCGTGAGGCCCCTTTGAGCGCGAGGCCTCAGGCGATCACCTAATTTGCCTCATTAAAGATCCGCCTCTGCCTCTGATTCACTGACTCTCTGAATCCCTTGAGCTCCTCCAATATTTGCGGTGGTATCTCCCTCAAGCGTCACCCACACTTCCCTGCTGGGTCCCTAGCTTGGCACTCCATATTCTTCTCAAGCTTCACCCCTGCTGACTGGCTCGGTCCCTGGCTTGACTCACAAGGCTGCTCAGCAAGCGTCACCTCCGCTGGTTGGGTCCTTGACTTGATCACCACCTTAAGTTTCCAGATTCTCCACCGTGCCAGTTCGGTGAGAATGCTGCTCCGGTACTTGCTTCAGTTACTCACTGTGGCCCCTGGTAATAAGGTGGTTGGTCCCTTTGTGGCGACAGCTTCCCTTCTACCTCCAACCACTGACAGGTTCTCAGGCCGGAAGAACCGTCACTTTTGGTTGGACTGCAAGCCGCAATACCAACCCTGCCCTTACTCTTACTTCTGGATAGGCCCTCACACAGCCTAGCAGCCAGATGCCCCCAGAAATCTCAGGCCTAGCAGCCCAGAGCACATGAGACACGTCCACCCAGACAGCCGTCCAGGTGGCACAGAACATAGATCACCTGACTCCACCCGAATATATAGGCTCTCCCAGCAGGCCAAGGGATTCAAGAAAACCCCTACCCATTGGCTAAGATACCCCATATACCCATAACCTGCCCTTGAGTTGTCCTTCTCATATCTAGTACCACCAAGTGCCCGGCCACCTAGTGGTAGAAGAGAAAAGTACAACCAGGCCAAGCTTAGGGAGAAATCAATGGACTTGAACATTGCCTGTTCGCCCGTTCGCCGAACAGCGAACAATTTGGGTCCTCGCGGCAAATTCGAAAAGCCGCGGAACACCCTTTAAAAGTCTATGGGAGAAATCTAAAGTGCTAATTTTAAAGGTTAATATGCAAGTTATTGTCATAAAAAGTGTTTGGAGACCCGGGTCCTGCCCCAGGAGACATGTATCAATGCAAAAAAAAGTTTTAAAAACGTTTTTAATAATGCTTAAAGTGAAACAATAAAAGTGAAATATTCCTTTAAATTTCATACCGGGGGGTGTCTATAGTATGCCTGTAAAGTGGCGCGTGTTTCCCATGTTTAGAATTGTCTCTGCACAAAATGTCATTTCTGAAGGAAAAAAAGTCATTTAAAACCACTCGCGGCTATTAATGAATTGTCGGGTCCCGGCAATACAGATAAAAGTCATTGAATAAAATGGCATGGGTTCCCCCCCAGTCCATTACCAGGCCCTTTGGGTCTGGTATGAATATTAAGGGGAACCACGAACCAAAATAAAATAAAAAAAAGCGTGAGGGTCCCCCCAAAATCATTAACCAGGCCCTTCAGGTCTGGTATGGATATTAAGGGGAACCCTGCACCATTTTAAAAAACAAATGGCGTAGGGTTCCCCCAAAAATCCATACCGGACCCTTATCCAAGCACGCAACTTGGCAGGCCGCAGGAAAAGTGGGGGGGACGAGAGATCGCCCCCCTCCTGAATAGTACCAGGCCACATGCCCTAAACATGGGGAGGATGTTCCCATATTGATGGGGACAAGGGCCTCATCCCCACAACCCTTGCCTGGTGGTTGTGAGGGTCTGCGGGCGGGGGGCTTATCGGAATCTGGAAGCCCCCTTTAACAAAGGGGACCCCCAGATTCCTCTCCTCCATGTGAATTGGTAACGGGGTGCATTGTACCCCTACCATTTCACAAAAGAAAGTGTCAAAAATGTTAAAAACCACACAGACACAGTTAGGACAAGTCCTTTAATAAAAAAACAAACAAAAAAAAACATTCCAGCGTTGTAATACATTCTCGATGTCCAGCAATGATCCATTCTGACTCCAGCAATGCTCTCCAGAGATGAACGAAGAGCGATCTTGCCAGCACCGGCTCTCCATTCCAGCAAGAAATGACAGCACGGTCCTCCCTGCACCGGAGCCCCCTGGCTAATGACACGCAAGCTGTTTGACAGTTTTTTTATAACCGATGGCGGGGCCACCCGTGACGTCACGGGGGTTTCCCGGGGGTGACCCCGCCCCCTCTAACGCGTCACGGGGGTTTCCCGTGACGCGCTAGAGGGGGCGGGGTCACCCGTCCACGTCTCGGGTGGCCCCGCCATCGGTTATAAAAGAACTGTCAAACAGCTTGTGCGTCATTAGCCGGGGGGCTCCGGTGCAGGGAGGACCGTGCTGTCGTTTCTCGCTGGAAGGGAGAGCCGGTGCTGGCAAGATCGCGATTCGTTCATCTCTTATTTTTTATTTTTTTATTAAAGGACTTGTCCCAACTGTGTCTGTGTGGTTTTTAACATTTTTGACACTTTCTTTTGTGAAATGGTAGGGGTACAATGTACCCCATTACCAATTCACATAGGGGGGGCCAGAATCTGGGGGTCCCCTTTGTTAAAGGGGGCTTCCAGATTCCGATAAGCCCTCCGCCCGCAGACCCCCACAACCACCGGGCAAGGGTTGTGGGGATGAGGCCCTTGTCCCCATCAACATGGGGACATCCTCCCCATGTTGAGGGCATGTGGCCTGGTACGGTTAAGGAGGGGGGCCGCTCTCTCGTCCCCCCCTCTTTTCCTGCGGCCTGCCAGGTTGCGTGCTCGGATAAGGGTCTGGTATGGATTTTTGGGGGGAACCCCACGCCATTTAATTTTTTTAATTTTGGTGCGGGGTTGCCCTTAAAATCCATACCAGACCTGAAGGGTCTGGTATGGATTCTTGGGGGGAACCCCATGCCGTTTTTTTCAATGACTTTTATCTGTATTGCCGGGACCCGACAATTCATTAATAGCTGCGAGTAGTTTTAAATGACTTTTTTCCTTCAGAAATTACATTTTGTGCAGGGACAGTTCTAAACACGGGAAACACGCTACTTTACAGGAAAATTTTAGACACCCCCCAGGTACGAAATTTAAAGGAATATTTCACTTTTATTGTTTTCACCACTTGCCGCCCGCCTTATAGCAAAATGACGGCGGCAAAGTGGTTTCAATATCCTGACTGGACATCATATGACGTTGTCAGGATATTAAGCCGCTGCCTGCCCCCGGGGGCGCGCATCGCGGCAATCGTTTTTGCGGTGTGTCAGTCTGACACACTGCAACACCGGTCTAGGTAAAGAGTCTCTGACGGAGACTCTTTACCAAGTGATCAGCCGTGTCCAATCACAGCTGATCACGATGTAAACAAGAAGGGCCGGTAATCAGCTTTTCCTCACTCGCGTCTGACAGACGTGAGTAGAGGAGAGCCGATCAGCTGCTCCTCTGACAGGGGGGTCTGTGCTGATCGATTATCAGCACAGCCCCCCACGAGGATGCCCACACTGAACCACCAGACCACCAGGGATGCCCACCACCAGGTATGCCACCCTAGACCACCAGGGATGCCAATCAGTGCCCCTAATGGATGCCAATCAGTGCCCATAATGGATGCCAACCAGTACCCACAATGGGCATCACTGATTGGCAGGCATTATTGTTTGGCACTGATTGGCATCCATCAGTACAATACATTACAGTACATCACTGCCACCTATCAGTGCCCATCCGTGCCACCTATCCGTGCCCATCCATGCCACCTATCCATGCCCATCCATGCCACCTATCTGTGCCCATCCGTGCCACCTATCTGTGCCCATCCCTGCTGTATATCAGTGCCACCTATCAGTGCCCATCAGTGCCGCCTGTCAGTGCCCCATCAGTCCCGCATATTAGTGCCCATCATCAGTGCCCATCAATGCCACCTCATCAGTGCCACCTCATCTGTGCCCATTAGTGCCGCTTTATCAGTGCCCGTCAGTGCAGCCCCATCAGTACCCATCAGTGAAGGAGAAAACTTGCTTATTTACAAAGTTTTGTAACTGAAATAAAAAAAAAACATTTTTTTTCATAATTTTCTGTATTTTTAAAAAATTTTATAGCAGAAAATAAAAATCCCAGAGTTGATCAAATACCACCAAAAGAAAGCTCTATTTGTGGGAACAAAATGGTAAAAATGTAGTTTGGGTACAGTGTTGCATGACCGCGCAATTGTCATTCAAAGTGCAACAGCACTGAAAGCTGAAAATTGGTCAGGGCAAGAAGGTGTATAAGTGCCCTGTATTGAAGTGGTTATGCATTATTAAAATCACTGCTCCCGAAAAAACGGCTGTTTTTAAAACTTTTTTTGCATTGATACATGTTCCCTGGGGCAGGACCCAGGTCCCCAAACACTTTTTATGACAATAACTTGCATATTAACCTTTAAAATTAGCACTTTTGATTTTTCATGTTCGTGTCCCATAGACTTTAACGGTGTTCGAACTAATTTTTTGCCTGTTCGCATGTTCTGGATGCGAACCGAAGCGGGGGGTGTTCGGCTCATCCCTAATCTCTAACAATTGAACAGGGTAAAAACATCATGCAAATAAATGTGTGCGGAGCATCCCTGACTAAACCCCAGGGTGCTACACTTTTCCTTTTCTGAGCATGTGTAGTCTTGCGCTTAAATTTTTTTCGTTTGAAAGCCGCACTTATTAAACGAAAATCAGATGTTGCGTTCGCGTGCAACAAAAAGTGTATTTTTGTATTCACTGTGAAGGCTTTACAATAAATACGCTTGATGTTATGGAGTTGCCGGCTGCTTCTTTTTCTTGATGACCGTTTCTCTATCGGTATGTGGGAGGACACCTCGGCTTGGACACCCTGACTGCAAACTTCCAAAGTAAGACTTTGTTTTCCACTGTTCTGAGCCATACAATCTTATATTTTATAGTCTGCACATCTAGCTTTTGTCTGGCGAAAGAACAGAATCAGCTGTCGAAAACACCATACTAACGATACGAAAATCGGCAGATCGTTCGTTCGGATGAAATTTTACTTCCGATTTTTGTATCTTGTTTACGTGCCTTAAGGGTTCATTAACATCTGCAGTTTGGCGGGTGGTAAAACCCCATGGTTAAGACATGTTTCCCAAAACATCTTTCAGGACAGCACCCAAAAGATCATGGCTCCTCCCCCAACAGGATACACCTCATCAATCAAAGCTTTAACAGGAGGCCTCCATGCAGCTTCCTTCAGTTTTTTTTGTGTTTCCTCTAGCCAGAGGAACACCTCTGGTGGAAGCCATGATCTCTCAGGGCTTTCTCACCTGTACTTTTTTTCTTTTAGGAGAGTGATCCTCCCACTTGCCCCTTGTTTGATGGTCCCGTGGGCTCCCTCTCCCCCTCCCGTGCTCGGGGGAGAGCCTGTACTGCCTGGGAGTGCTGCCCATTTTTTCAGCAGATGGGCAGTGTGCGGAAGCTCCCCGCTGGCCGCCTGCATCGCGGGACAGTGGCGGTGCAAAGCTGAGCAGCCGTCATTGTTTTGGTGGCAGGGGACAGCCTTCGGCCACATCCTGTGCAGTGTACAGCAAGAAGCAGCACTTCCGGTTCGGGCGCGCGGCGTCGTTTCCGGCTGCAAAGCGCAGGGGGAGAGGGCAGGGTCACCTGGTGCTCTTAAAGCGAAGCTCCACCCTAACGTAAAACTTTGCTCATCGGAACCCTCCCCGCCTCCGGTGTTACATTTGGCACCTTTCAGGGGGGAGGGGGGTGTAGATACCTGTCTAAGACAGGTATTTGCACCCACTTCCGGGAGTCCTCTATGCGGGTATTCTGCGGGTAGTACGTCACTTCCAGCAGAATACCCGTTGTGTCCCGGGAGACACTCGGCTCCCAGGACACAGCGGGGACCAGTAAGAACGGCGCAGCGAGACTCGCGCATGATGCGCCGTAGCGGACCGGGCAGTGAAGCCGCACTTCCTGGTTCCCTCACCGAGGATGGCGGTGGGGGCAGCAGAGTGAAGAACGATTGCTCGTCTTCTGCTGCCGACATCGCTGGACTCCAGGACAGGTAAGTGTCCTAATATTAAAAGTCAGCAGCTGCAGTATTTGTAGCTGCTGGTTTTTAATATTATTTTTTTTCAGGGAGCTCCGCTTTAAGACTTCTGGTTTTGGGTCGGCGCGGTGGCGCATTTGAATCTGGAATCCGGCGTTCTTTCAGCCACGCGACTGAAGTGCACTCTGCAATTGAGGATGCAGCGGATAAGGGGGCAAGCCAAGGCACCAGCAAGGCCAAGATAAGGGATGGCGTTCCTTTTTTACTGTTCACTCCTGTGGGTTTTTTTTTTCACCCTTAAAGTAGTTGTAAAGGTTCAGTTTTCAGTTCATGTTATACTTACCTCCACTGTGCAGTTCGTTTTGCACAGAGTGGCCACGATCCTCCTGTTCTGGGGTCCCACGGCGGCTCTCGCAGATCACCGCCATTACTAGTAAAAAATAAAAAAAATGCCATAAATCTTTCCCCTACTTTGTAGCCGTGATAACTTTTGCGCAAACCAATCAATATACGCTCATTGGGATTTTTTTTTACCAAAAATATGTGGAAGAATAAATATTGGCCCAAATTGATGAAGACATTTTTTTTTTTTTTTTTTATATATTTCTTTTGATTAGTATTATAGCAGAAAGTAAAAAAATATTATAACCGCAGAGGTGATCAAATACCACCAAAAGAAAGCTCTATTTGTAGGAAAAAAGGACAGCAAATTGGTTTGAGTACAGCAACGCACGACCGCGCAATTGTCAGTTAAAGTGACGCAAAAAATGGCCTGGTCATTAAGGGGACAAATCCTTCCCGGGCTGAAGTGGTTAAAGCTGAACTTCCACTTTCGGGGGGAACTCCGCTTTAATAACATTCAATTACAATATGACTCGTGTAGCAATTGTACACTGTATGCCTTTTTTATTATTTACTATATTTTCCCAGTGAAAGTGGAGTTTCCCTTTAACTGTTTGGAATCCAGGAGATTTTTTCCTGGAGTTGTCTGTTAGGCTGACCTGTGATCACACTCTTCTCAAGCTCCTCCTCCGATCACCGATCGCCACTCAGCTGACTTATAAACTGATACTACAGAGCAGGAAAAGGTTAAAGAGCCGCTATCCAATCACACAGCGCCATCCCTCCACCAATCAGTTTTCGGCGCTGCAGAGAGCCATCCAACCAGCATTAAAATCTGTGTTTGCGGCACCGCCCATGTTTCAGAGCGAGGCTTGGTCCGCAGTTCTGCAGGTCGCTCTGTGTTGTCCGGTTGTCACCTGCGAGCAGAGATGGGATCCAATACTCTGAGGTTTGATGGACGGGTGGTGTTGGTCACCGGAGCCGGGGGAGGTGAGACACCATTGTCATCTGTACTAGTGTTAGAAGACAGAAACGGGGGCATGGCTCTACTCCACTGTACTGTGCGGGGGCTCTGCACAACTTACATTGTACTCAGGGTCATCACAGCCCAGGGCAGGGAGTGTTAGACCCCGGGGGCAGGGAGTGTTAGACCCCGGGGGCAGGGAGTGTTAGACCCCGGGGGCAGGGAGTGTTAGACCCCGGGGGCAGGGAGTGGTGGACCCCGGGGGCAGGGAGTGGTGGACCCCGGGGGCAGGGAGTGGTGGACCCCGGGGGGCAGGGAGTGGTGGACCCCGGGGGGCAGGGAGTGGTGGACCCCGGGGGGCAGGGAGTGGTGGACCGCGGGGGGCAGGGAGTGGTGGACCGCGGGGGGCAGGGAGTGGTGGACCGCGGGGGGCAGGGAGTGGTGGACCGCGGGGGGCAGGGAGTGGTGGACCCCGGGGGGCAGGGAGTGGTGGACCCCGGGGGGCAGGGAGTGGTGGACCCCGGGGGGCAGAGTGTGGTGGACCCCGGGGGGCAGAGTGTGGTGGACCCCGGGGGGCAGAGTGTGGTGGACCCCGGGGGGCAGAGTGTGGTGGACCCCGGGGGGCAGAGTGTGGTGGACCCCGGGGGGCAGGGAGTGGTAGACCCCGGGGGGCAGAGTGTGGTAGACCCCGGGGGGCAGAGTGTGGTAGACCCCGGGGGGCAGAGTGTGGTAGACCCCGGGGGGCAGAGTGTGGTAGACCCCGGGGGGCAGGGAGTGGTAGACCCCGGGGGGCAGGGAGTGGTAGACCCCGGGGGGCAGGGAGTGGTAGACCCCGGGGGGCAGGGAGTGGTAGACCCCGGGGGGCAGGGTGTGGTAGACCCCGGGGGGCAGGGTGTGGTAGACCCCGGGGGGCAGGGAGTGGTAGACCCCGGGGGGCAGGGAGTGGTAGACCCCGGGGGGCAGGGTGTGGTAGACCCCGGGGGGCAGGGTGTGGTAGACCCCGGGGGGCAGGGTGTGGTAGACCCCGGGGGGCAGGGAGTGGTAGACCCTGGGGGGCAGGGAGTGGTAGACCCCGGGGGGCAGGGAGTGGTAGACCCCGGGGGGCAGGGAGTGGTGACCGATATGTCTGGAAATCAGGAATGTGGGGGCATGCAGCACCGCACTGACAGCAGTCATCACCGGTGATCTTTGCACTCCAATCAGCAAATACAAAGCCATGTGATCTCGTACATATGGATTCTTCCTAATACCTCAGAAGAGAATTGAAGAGACCTGTTAGCTGTCTGGCCTCATTCACACTGTAGTAGGATCTGCTGTATACTGTGTGTAGGGTATTACAGATGTTATTACAGCAGCACTCTCTGTTATATACAGTATCTCACAAAAGTAAGTACACCCTCACATTTTTGTAAATATTTTATTATATCTTTTCATGTGACAACACTGAAGAAATTACACTTTGCTACAATGTAAAGTAGTGAGTGTACAGCTTGTATAACAGTGTACATTTGTTGTCCCCTCAAAATAACTCAACACACAGCCATTAATGTCTAAACCGCTGGCAACAAAAGTGAGTACACCCCTAAGTGAAAATGTCCAAATTGGGCCCAAAGTGTCAATATTTTGTGTGGCCACCATTATTTTCCAGCACTATATTAACCCTCTTTGACATGGAGTTCACCAGAGCTTCACAGGTTTCCACTTGAGTCCTCTTCCACTCCTCCATTATGACATTACGGAGCTGGTGGATGTTGGAGACCTTGCGCTCTTCCACCATCCGTTTGAGGATGCCCCACAGATGCTCAATAGGGTTTAGGTGTGGAGACATGCTTGACCCAGTCAATCACCTTTACCCTCAGCTTCTTTAGCAAGGCAATGGTTGTCTTGGAGGTGTGTTTGGGGTTGTTATGTTGTAATACTGCCCTGTGGCCCAGTCTCCGAAGGGAGGGGATCATTTTTTGCTTCAGTAAGTCACAGTACATGTTGACATTCATGGTTCTCTCAATGAACTGTAGCTCCCCAGTGCCGGCAGCACTCATGCAGCCCCAGACCATGACACTCCCACCACCATGCTTCACTGTAGGCAAGACACACTTGTCTATGTACCCCTCACCTGGTTGCCGCCACACACACTTGACACTATATGAACCAAATCTTGGTCCCATCAGACCACAGGACATGGTTCCAGTAATCCATGTCCTTAGTCTGCTTGTCTTCAGCAAACTGTTTGCAGGCTTTCTTGTGCATCATCTTTAGAAGAGGCTTCCTTCTGGGACGACAGCCATGCAGACCAATTTGATGCAGTGTGTGGCGTATGGTCTGAGCACTGACAGGCTGACCCCCCACACCTTCAACCTCTGCAGCAATGCTGGCAGCACTCGTACGTTTATTTTCCAAAGACAACCTCTGGATATGACGCTGAGCATGTGCACTCAACTTATTTGGCTGGCCATGGCGAGGCCTGTTCTGAGTGGAACCTGTCCTGTTAAACTGCTGTATGGTCTTGGCCACCGTGCTGCAGCTCAGTTTCAGGGTCTTGGCACTCTTCTTATAGCCTAGGCCATCTTTATGTAGAGCAACAATTCTTTTTTCCAGATCCTCAGAGTTCTTTCAGTGACCAGTATGAGGGAGTGAGAGCGATAACGCCAAATTTAATACTCCTGTTCCCCATTCACATCTGAGCCCTAGCATGAACAAGTCACATGACTGGGAGGGAAAATCGCTAATTGGGCCTATTTGGACATTTTCACTTAGGGGTGTACTACTTGTTGCCAACGGTTTAGACATTAATGGATGTGTGTTTGAGTTATTTTGAGGGGACAGCAAATTTACACTTTTATACAAGCTGTACACTCACTACTTTACATTGTAGCAAAGTATAATTTCCTCAGTGTTGTCACATGAAAAGATATAATAAAAGGGGGGTGTACTCACTTTTGTGAGCTACTGTATATTCATAATGCCTGCACACAGCTGCCTTGTGCTCAGTAGTCCTGGGCTGCATTCACCTGTGTAAAATCAGTGACCGTTCTTACTGTGTAATTTCCATGTGTGCTCATCTAGGACTAATACACACTGGCACTTTTTGGCATGCAACATACATTAGTTTAGAAATTCCTGGGACTCGCGCTTGGTTGCAATTAAGCGGGTCTGCTCAACAAAATAGTTCCTGAATACTGAACCACACAAATCCTATAAAAATATTAGTGCACTATCTTAAAAAAAAAACAAAAAACGGTGTGTGAATGTAAAAAATGCACATGATTCTCATCAATATCCTGCAATATCAAATGTCCACTGCTGCGTGAAAATACAAATTTTAAAGTGCAAATAATGTGCAAAAATTCATATGATAAATAAACATTTCACATAAAGTGCAAAAATCCACAAAATGAATAACTGTAATAAATGATCAATAATTCGTACATAAAAGATGAAACGAAAAAGTCCAAACAAAGTCCATTCAGGTGCAAGAAAAGTGCTCTTGTGCTGAAAACCATTTTAAATAAAGTGCATCTGTGTCGCATACAACATACATTGGGGGTGTACAGGGCCGCCATCAGGAATTTTGGGGCCCCTTACACAGCTTCAGGCATGGGCCCCCTGGAGCAGAGGAGAAACGCCGCCGCAAATTGAGAAGCGGGAGGGGGGTGCCACGAATTGAGAGGCGGAGGGGGGGGGGGGGGGCTTTGGGTGCTGACGAACAAAGAAAGAAAAGGGGGGGTTGCCATCCATGGGCCCTGGGGACCTCTGGGCCTCTTACAGAAAAAAATAATAATAATAATTTAGAAGAAAAAAGGGGGGTTACCATCCGGGGACCTCTTGGCCCCTTACAAAAAAGGGGGGTTGCCATCCGGGCCCCTTGGGACCTCTGGGCCCCTTACAGGTGTACTGCCTGTACCCCCCTGATGGCGGCCCTGGGGGTGTATACTTGCACCCGGGATATACAGCTGCATACAGGCGACCATAGTAATGACTGCTTGTATGCGCGTCCTTGCCACTACTTCTATAAGACCTTATTTACACTTGTGTTTGGGGGCTCTAATAAAGCACAGCTGATCTGCATTTTTACCACCCTCCATCTGCTTTCCCTTATGCTGCAAAGGTAGTAGAGACGGGAGTACTTATGCCACGGCTGTGATGCATTGCAAGTGGTACTTCCGACTGAACAAAACACATTTAACTGAATGGGGTGCCCCCGCAGCCATGTGTAATGCATGCAGTTGCAGGGAACTAGTGCAGGGATTAATGGGCTAAAATATTCACCAAGGAGGCGATACAACACCTCCTCAACCCTGTCAAATGCTCTCTGTAGAGCAATCCAAACACTTCATAAGCAATGCTGGTTTAAACTAGCCCTAAAACTGTATGCCATATGCAAATTCACACATGTAGCGGTGTAAACCCACGCTATTTGTTACTATGATTGGCTGTATGCAGCAGCTGTGTATGCTGGCGCAGTTTGTTGTATGCCAAAAAGTGTCGGTCAGTAAACACGTGTACCTGTGTACACACTGGGGTTACAAACAGCTAGAAGAATGGAAGTAGAATTTTGGAGATGTGGACATTTTGCACGTCTAAATGCATGTAAATGGAAGCGCTTTACTATGTCTGCATATTTTATGTAGGATATTTATCCCAGCAGGATCCTGCATAGATATCGGTATTATATTACACTCCTTTGCATTGAGCCCGTATTGATTTAATAATATTAATGGTGATTCTGCTCTCACTTTGACCACTTTAATAACAGGCAATTTCACACTCTTCTTGCCCTGGCCAGCATTCAGCACTCTTGCATTTTGAATGACAATCATGCAACCCTGTACCCAAACAACATTTTTATAATTTTTTTGGAGAAAGATAGAGCTTTCTTTTGGTGGTATTTAACCGCTTTCCGACCAGCCACCGTCATTATACAGCGGCAGGTTGGCTCGATCCCGCAAATCACCGTAGCTGTACGTCGGTCCCTTTTAACAGTTATAGCAGGCGTGCGTGGCGGCCGCGACGTCCGTCGGCCACCCACGGTCGCTCCACAGAGAGCCAGAATGGGGATCGGTCAATGTAAACAAACAGATCCCCGTTCTGTCATGGGAGTACTGACTGATCGTCTGTTCCTAGTGATTAGGAACAGTGATCTCTCTGTACTCCCAGTCAGTCCACTCCCCCCCACAGTTAGAAACACCTCCCAGGGAACACATTTAACCCCTTGATCGCCCCCTAGTGGTAACCCCTTCCCTGCCAGTGTTATCTCTCTCTCTCTCTCTCTCTCTCTCTCTCTCTCTCTCTCTCTCTCTCTCTCTCTCTCTCTCTCTCTCTCTCTATATCTATATCTATATCTATATCTATATCTAATCTCTCTATCCTTTTTATTTCTCTTATTGTCCATGGACTGACACAGCTCTCATACTGTTTACGTGTGGGTATATGTCCCTGCTTGCAGGAGAAGACCTAGTCAGAATGTTAGATGTTAGAAACATTCTAGAACAAAGCCAGATCTGAACAGCGCCGCCCAGGGGGGCGGTCCCTCCGGACATTACCCTCTCACTTGCAGTTAGCAGCCTCAGTTTTTTTTTTCTGCCTAGCAGAAGGAGAAAACGTGGCTCTCTCAGAAGCCAGTCTCCTGGAAGATTTTACTTTTAATTTTTATTCCTTTGGGCATTTTATTTTATTTTTGAGACCTTCAATCAACTGTCGGCTGGGCAACAGGTTGGGTACACTGGTATCCTCGTAGTCTTCCCTGTCCGACCATCGAGCGTGCTGATCCTCGCCTTGTGTGCGTGAGACTCGGTTAACGACATGCCCCATGACTCCAGGGGTGGCCGGTTGCTTTTAGCTCCCGCGGTCCTCTCAAGATTGAACAGTACCTGTCTGTATCTTTCGTGGTGGACTGGGCCGACAGCTACGCAGTACTACTCTGTGATAGGTCTGTCTGAAACAAGCCAGTGGGTCCCTCTGGGACGGGTAAGTAGTCTCTCCTGCTACAGGTGAGTACATGCTGGCTGTGTTTCTTTATATGGGGGGTTTCTCTCTGTTCCCCCCCCCCTGTTATGCTGCTCTCTGCACCCTGTACTGGTGCTGTGCTATGTGGGGGTGCTTGGGGGTCACTCTGGCCTGGCTGGGGGAGCTCATGTCTGTTTTAATGGTCCTGGGGCAGTGTTCTGGTGTGTGTGTTGACATACTGTTGTGGAGTAGTGGTTTACATGCATGCTTAGCAAAGCTAAGCTTCACAGGTTCAGTTCCTGAGTGGGGCTGTTTGTGTTCAAACAGCTGCCCCAGCGCTTGCCGTGCCACAGCCAGTGAGGGCAGGAGCTCCTGCCTTTTTTGTGGTTAGTGAACAACCGCAAAACATGTGCGCTATTAGCGCTGTGAGGTATTTTTAAAAAAACACGCGCTCGGCGGCCATTTTGCCGTGGATCGATGGCGCAGTATTGTATGCGGCTGGCGGGCATTTTCTTGAAGCCGCTGTGTTTTTGCTTACAGTTTCGGCCTCTATCGGCCGCTGCTGCGGTGCGAATCTCCTCACAGTCCAGTCTCCTCACTCTCCCCAGGCTTCACCCGCGCGGCAGCACGGTTTCATACAGCAGAATGAGCGGTCCTTACAGGGGTTGGTGAGTACTCTGGGTGTCCCCTCCTCAGCTTCAGCATAGCCAGTGGGTGGACTGTGTTACTCACTCTGATAGTGTTTAACAGTCAGAGGGTGGCAGTATGGAGTCTAGTTCACCGGCTTCTCCACACTTGTCTGAGGCAACTGGCAGTGCTCCTGCACCTACGGTCCCTAGCGACTAGTTGTCGGCAATCCTGGAATCATCCTTGTCAGGATGGAAGCGGGGTGCGAGCGCAAGGGAGCTGTAAAACGCCCCCTCCCCACACATCCTCCTGTAGGGGAGTGCTCTGTCTCAGATATGGGCCTAGCTATGGCTGCTCAGGACCCTAGCTCTGAGGATTTTCATGTTTTTAAATAGGATATTCCCTGTGAGGAAGACCCCAGTTCTGAAAAACTCACAGGGTGCTTGTAAGTGAACTCATTGATGCTGTGAGGAACACTCTCAAGCTGAATGTTGAGGCTGAGGAACCTCCGGTAGAAGCTGTCTCTCTTTTTTGGTTCCTTTTAAAGCCATTTATTCAAAGGTTTTTTCCATATGTGCCTTTTTTTTGATCCATTCATTGACTAAGTCTGGGTTAAGCCGCAGAAGACTTTGACGGTCCCGCGGCGCCTAGCCATGAGGTACCCCTTTAAGGAGGACCTGGTTATGAAGTGGGCTCTCCCCCCAGTGGTCGACCCCCCCGGTCGCCCGTTTGAATAAGGCTACCACGCTCCCAATGGAAGGGACTCCTGCATTTAAGGATCCCACTGACAGGAAGTCAGAAGTGGTGAGTAGAACTATGTTTACCTTATTGGGGTCTGCCTTACGCCCTATAGGGGTGGCGACACTTGTGTCTCAAAACACTCACAGGATGGGCAAAGATTTTGCACCAGACGGTTTAGGAGCATAATCTCCCTCCTGAGACCATTACCCTGGCTCGCCAACTGGCGCAGGATTTAGTCTCTGTGTGCGATGCCACTTTGGATGCGGTCCCTTTAATTTCTGGGGCCTCTATCTGCTGTGGTGCTGCGTCGCCTTATCTGGCTGAAATGCTGGTCGGCCGACCTAGCTTCCAAATAGTTCCTAGCTGACTTGCCCTTTAAGGGCGGTAGACTGTTTGGGGCCACCCTGGATGCCATTATTATGGATGTCACAAGGGTTAAGAGCACCTTCCTTCCTCAGTCTGTTGCGGAAGAAGGAGCCCCACCATAGGCCGGGCCCTTCCTTTCCGGCAAAGAAAAATGAGTTTCTTCTCGCCAGTCAGAATCCACGGGTCAGCCCTCCCAGACTGGAAAAAGTGTGGCTGGGTGCGTAAGCCTACCAAGCAAGCTCCCAAGCCCACCGCCGCATGGAGTCTTGCCCCTGCCCGACTCTGGGGTGGGGGGACGTCCTTGCAGGTTCACGGTTCGGTGGACCTCCCGGATCTCCGACCGGTGGGTGTGCGAGATGGTCACCTCAGGATACAGGATAGAATTCTGTTCCTGGCCCCCAGACAGATTCTTTCCCTCAAATATCCCTCTCCTTCCTGCCCGTCGGGCGGCCCTCTTAAGGGCCGTACAGGATTGACCAGGTCCGTGATTGATTATGCCGGTTCTGTCACAGGAGAGGTTGTTCAGGGTTTCTACTCAAATCTGTTTGTAGTCCCAAAAGGTGGACGGGGGTTCGGCCAATCCTGGGCCTCAAGGCCTGAATGCCTTTGTGACGGTGAAAAAGTTCTGCATGGAATCCATTTGCGCGGTGTTCGCTACACTCCATCAAGGGGATTTTCTGGCATCCTTGGGCATCAAGGCCGCCTACTTGCATGTTCCGATCTGCGCACGTCAACAGTAGTTTCTGCGCTTGCGATCGGGGAAGACCACTATCAATTGTGGCTCTTCCCTTCGGCCTAGCCTCGGCACCAAAGGTGCTGAGACAGCGAGGCATTGCTATTATGGGCTATCTGGACGATCTTCTAAGAGCAGACAATGGCTCAGAATTAGAAGTGTGACTATTGTCAGTCAGACCCTTAGGGACTTCGGGTGGCTCCCGAACATTCAGAAGTCGGTCCTGGTCCCGGCTCAGCATTTGGAGTATCTCGGTCTGATCCTGGACTCCATGGAGGCGTAGGTATTCCTAACCCTGGGAAGTTACTGACTTTTCAGTCTGTAGAGCGCTTCCTGACGTTTCGGAAATGGTCGTCAATTCGTTTTTTGCACGAGAGTCCTGGGACTCATGAGGGCCTTGTTCGAGGCTGTTCCGTATGTCCAATCACACCCGTGTACAGTAAGAGATCCTGTCCACTTGGGACAAATCCCCGTTGTCCTTGGATCTTCAGATCCAGATGAGTCACCCACTCAGGGCGTCCCTAGCGTGGTGGTTGGGGTCCCCGGCTCTTCGGTCCGGGAAGTCGTCCCTCCCCATCCAGTGGACGGTGTTCCTGACGGACGCCAGCCTGGGGGGCTGGGGTGGAGTCTGGGGAGTCCCAGGCTTTGGACTCCGGACGAAGCCTGTTTACCGATCAATGTTCTGGAAATACGGGCAATTAGAATATGCCTCCCCACGTGGTCTCTATCGGCCGTCTAGGTTCAAGCGTAGACAATTGGCAGGCGGACTATCGGAGTCGCCAAACGCTGGACTAGGAGAGTGGTCCTTACACCTGGACATGCCGGATGTGGACCTAAGGGCCTCTCGACTCAATCGTAAGGTGTCAAGGTTGTGACCAGGTCCAGGGATCCTTGGGCGGATGCCTCGGATCCGTTGGTGGGCCCCATGGGGTCATTATCACCTGATATCTGTTATCCTCCACTGCAGCTGTTTTTCCTCGCCTGCTGCGCAGGTTTTGTGGCCGAAGGGATTCCGGTGATCCTCTTGCGCCGGGTGGGTCTTGGCGTCATTGGTACGCTGATCTGGTACGTCTCATCGCGGATGTTCCTTGGCGGTTGCCTATAAGGGAGGACCTTATGTTTCAAGGTCCTATTTTTCATCCTGTTTTGCAGTCTGACTTAACGACATGGCTATTGAAAGCCAGGTGCTGAGAGCCCGAGGTCTCTCGGATTCGGTCATTTCGACCATGTTCAGGGCACGGAAGGCTTCCGCTTGAAAGATTATATCACCGTACCTGGGAAGCTTACATTGCTATGTGCAAAGAGCTGGACTAGCGTCCACGGACGTATTCTGTCTCCAGTATCCTGCGGTCCTTGCAGCGTGGTGTGACCCAAATGCTTGCTTTGAGTACCATTAGGGGTCAGTTTTCGGCCTTGGCCATCTTCCTTCAGCAACCGCTAGCGGGTCATTCCTTGGTAGCACCTTTTGTGCAGGGGGTTCGCCATGTGCTCCCTCCTGTTGAAACCTCCTCTCCCTCCTCGGGATTTGAATTTGGTGCTCTCGGTTCTCCAGGAACCTCACTGAAAATACCAGAGATATTCCCGTCTTGGCCTTTTCTCAGGAGGTGGCCTTCTTAGTGGCCTTTACTTCTGTCAGACAGGTATCTGAGTTGGCGGCCTTGTCCTGCAGGTCGCCCTATTTGGTCATCCATAAGGATAAGGCGGTGTGGCGTCCGCGACCTTCCTTTTTGTAAAAGGTGGTCTCGGTTCTTCACCTACATGTGGACATTGTCCTCCCGTCCTTGTGTCCTCACACATCACATTCCATAAGGTTTGCGCTTCACACATTTTATGTGGTACGTGATATGACTCGCTAGTTGTGTCTGTCTGTGGTCCGAAACAGGGCCGAGCGGTGTCGTCGGCCACTTTTTTTTTTTTTTTTTTTTTTTTTTTTTAGATGGATCAGACAGACTGTCATACAGGCCTGTGCCATTAAGGGGATGGCCCCTCCCTTTCCGGTTACGGCGCATGCCACCAGGGCAATTGGTGCTTCCTGGGCCTTCCGACATCAAGCGTCGGTTGCACAAGTTTGCAAGGCGGCGACCTGGTCGTCCGTTCATGCCTTTTCAAAATTCTATGAGGTTGATGTGGCTGTATCTTAGGATGCTTCCTTCGGCCGCAAAGTGTTGCAGGCCGCTGCTAATGTTGCAACTCCTCCGTTGAGGAGCTCTGCTGGTTTTGAGTGAAGTTTTGGTTGTTCCTTTACTATTTGCTCCCACCCTTCTTATACTGCTTTGGGACGTCCCACACGTAAACAGTATGAGAGCTGTGTCAGTCCATGGACGTCAGAGAAACGGATTTTACGGTGAGTACAAAAATCCTATATATATTATAAAATTGTCGGTCTTTTCTGTTTCTAACGCAAAAAAAAAAAAACGCAGAGGTGATCAAATACCGCCAAAAGAAAGCTCTATTTCTGGGGGAAAAAAATCTATTTTGTTTGGGTACAGCGTTGCACAACAGCGCAATTGTCAGTTAAAGTGACAGTGCCGTATTGCAAAAATTGGCCTGGTCATTAAGGGGGTAAATCTTCTGGGGCTGGTTTTTTATTTTTTTGCCAAAAATTTGGGGAAAAAAAAAAGTTTTTTAACTTCCAAAATTTTGTAAATAAGTAATTTTTTCTCCTTCACTGATGAGGCTACACTGATAGGTGGCACTCATAAATTGAACTGACAGGTATCACTGGTGGGCATCACTGATAATCGTTGCACTCATTATCAGTGCAGATGTCCCCACTAAGAAAAGCCACTTGCCGGCTCTCCTCTCCTCGCACGCTGTCAGCTTGAGGAGAGGAATGCTGATAACTGGCACTCCTATTTACACTGTAATTGGCTGTGATTGGCACATCGCACCACGGATTGCCATGCTGCGCACCCACTCGGAACAATGAAAACCCCCGCCCGGCCGTCAATCTGCTATTGGTTAACCGCTTAAGGACCTAAACTGAGGAAAAAATATTTGTTTTTTGTTTTTTATATATTTTTTGGGGATATTTATTATAGCAAAAAGTAAAAAAAAAATGATATATATATATATATCTATCTATCTATCTATCTCTCTATTATAGCGCAAAAAATAAAAACCGCAGAGGTGATCAAATATCACCAAAAGAAAGCTCTATTTGTGGGGGGGGGGGAAAGGACGTAAATTTTGTTTGGGAGCCACGTCGCACGACTGCGCAATTGTCAGTTAAAGCGACGGAGTGCCGAATCGCAATAAGTGGCCTGGTCCTTGGCCAACCAAATGGTCTGGGGCTTAAGTGGTTAAAGGGTAACTCCATTTTCATAGAAAAAAATTAGCAAATACAAAAAATAAAATAAAAATATCATATACAATTGCAACACAACCTATTGTAATTGAATGTTATGAAAAATTGCCCTTCTTTTTCAATCTGCTGTGTTGTATTTTAATGTAAAATGCAATATGGCTACCTGGAGGCGTTCTGTACACAGAGTGTTTGTTTTTTTTCTCGCCAAAAGTGTTACATTTTAACACTTTAGTATGGAGTGTGTTGTGGTGTGCTGCTCTTCAGATTCCTTTGTTTGCGCCTTTTCTATATCTTACAACCTAAATTTTAAAATGGGTCGTCTTGGGATTTATACAATTAGATTCACAAAACCTACTTAAAACTGAACTCTGGTTGTTATACAAAGCTGTTGTTATACCCCTATGGTAGCCCCCTGTTCTGTACTGCTTGTTAAGTATTGGGGCAGAGAATAAGCCGTAATACCGTATATACTCGAGTATAAGCCGAGGCACCTAATTTTACCACAAAAACTGGGAAAACTTATTGACTCGAGTATAAGCCTAGGGTGTCCATTTGCATGCCTCACTGTGCTCTTGCCTGTGTCCATGACTAGACTGACGTTTAACATGGGAGTCTATGGAAGGGGTGCATGGCTTTAAAAAATCGGTGCTCCCCGGTTGTAGGTCTCCTAGACAAAAAACTTTGCACACTTGTAGAGGAGAAATGGGACTACATGTGTGCCAAGTTTTGGGTCCAGGGGACCTACGACAGGCCGATACGGGGTCCTCAAAGTAACCAGAGAAATGACCGTTTAACATGGGAGTCTATAGAAGGGGTGCCCGGCTTTGAAAAATCTGTGCTCCCCGGCCGTAGGTTCCCCGGACAACAAACTTTGCACACTTGTAGAGGAAGAGTGGGGCTACATGTCTGCCTAGTTTGGGGTCCAGGGGACCTACGGCCGGCCGGTACCGGGTCCCCAAAAATCCGGAAAAATAGGCGCAAAAAGGCGACTTGAGTATAAGCCGAGGGGGGGGGGGGCATATTCAGCACAAAAAAATGTGCTGAAAAATTCGGCTTATACTCGAGTATATACGGTACTTGCCTTATTTCTCATTTCGGCGCTCTGTCCAATGCTTGTTGTGGTCAGTCCCTCACCATTTTCTATTCGTTAGGCTATTGGTCCTGCAGTGTATGTGAAAATGTCAGTGCAACAACCGGCAGGAGCACCTTGTGCAAGAGACTTCAGGGGATCTGTTGCACAGATGGTGGGAGCCTGCTGGAGGAATAAGGTAAGTATTCTAACTTATTCCTCTACTCAACATGAGTATTTAATCCTTGCTGTGTGAGAGGTGCTCGGAGTTCTGCAGGAGCCTGACATTGCACCCGCGAACTGCTGAATGTGGGTGCAATGCTCTGCAGGCTCCTAAGAAAAAAAAATATAAATGCACATTTTTTTTTTTTTTTTCACCTGCAAACTGAAATGTGCACTTATCTTTTTTACAAAAGTGAATTTAGCCTTTAAAGCTTAACGCCAGGAATAATCTATATACTGTATAAAATTTACATTTGGGTAATCCAGAGGGCTGCAGGGGAGTCACAAAATCACTCTACTAGTCTGTACCACATATAGGAAGTGCTTTCCTGGGTCGGCAGTGCTGGAGTTCACACTGAAAACTGGGAGTTGCTTGCTCAGCACCTCCGCAATTCAGAAATCCTTATTTTCAGTACATACAAGGCATTCTGTATTTGATTAGTTTTTTTTTTTTTTTAAGTGGATAGGCAGGGCCGATGCCCTAATCTACTCTCGTCCAATCGGAGAACTTTTAGTATTCATTCAAAAGAATACAACACAAATTTTGAATGGCGAAGGTGCTGGGTTAGCGATTCCCTGTGGTCAGTGTATCAAATGGGAAGTTACTCCATTTGATTTCCTGGAACAGGAAAGCACTTTTTTTATATGGCACAGACTACTTTGGTGATTTTGGGACTCTCCTGCAGCCCTCTTGATATGACCCA
Source organism: Rana muscosa (assembly GCA_029206835.1). Lineage (NCBI taxonomy): Eukaryota > Metazoa > Chordata > Amphibia > Anura > Ranidae > Rana > Rana muscosa. Next base: position 1,010,976,899 of record CM055116.1, on the reverse strand, counting down.
TCAATGATCACAGGTAACCAAGCTGGCCCATTGTAGGTTTTATACAAAGATGTCCTCAGTACTGTGAGTGCTTCTGGGGGGGCTTCACCATGGCACCCTTTTATTTACAATGTATTGATGCAGAGAGCAGCGCTGATGTCCTTAATGGGTCAGTGTTTTCTCCTGACGACCTCTGTCAATATTGGCTCCTATAGTGACCTAGGGGTTGGCGAGAGAAACCATTGAAAGCAGCAGGGGACCAGGTGGTCAGCACTTCGGAATTGTCTGGTTTCAGAGGAGATTTGAGCAGAGGATTCCACTTTAGTAAAGCAGCGTTTGGTGGCATGGGCAGCAGGAGTAGTAAGAATTTACTTTGCATGTAAATTTGTTTAAATAACAGTCACTTTACGGGCTAAGTTCACCTTTTTGTATAAAAATAAAAAATAAAAATGCATGTATTTTTGCAGGTAAAAAAATGCAGTTCTTTTTATACACAGTGGATCGCGGGTGCAATGTCAGGCTCCTGCAGACACTTCCTACAGCTCTCTGCCCGTACCTCCATATGGCCTGACGGTTACTAAGCTGCAGAAAGTGCCAATGGACTGAGGGCTCTGATCGGCACGCTCATAGTCCATTGAGAACTACAAGTCCGTCTGCTATGATGGAAGATGGGACTTGTAGTTTCTTCATTCACAGATCGCTATGAATTAATGAAGCGGCTGTGCCGTTTTTTAAATGTGACTGACTTCAGGGGAGAGGAACCCCCGCCCTCTGTTATGGGGTGGCTCAGGGAGTGAGGGGGGGAGGGCTAGTGCTTTGCAGTATGTTACCCTAAATATGGGTGCAACCTGTTGCTAAATGTGAACCTATCCACAATTCAATCTCGCTTCTAACTTCAGAGTAAAATTTAAACTACAATTCCTAGTTAGCCTTTTATTCTTTGGAGCACTAGTGCAGAAAGAGCAAAGGGTGTTTCTCCAAGATTTCCACTTTCTTTCGTCTGCAGCGAATATCTCACTGGAAACCATGATTTTACGGATGGGAAGGCTTCATGCAGGTTTTCCAATCTTTTTATGTTCATGTGTGATGAGCATTGTTGGGGTTGTACCATGTGTGTTTGCAAAGGCGTAGTGTGTCTTGGTTAGCGTTCTCTGGTAACTTGACTGTTCATCCTCTGGTAACTTGACTGTTCTGTTGGTGGAAAATGGTATAAGATCATTGTACTGCTTATGGGTTATGTGTATGAAATTAAAATGGCAGTTGTTTGTTATTTCTCCACTGTCTTAATACTTTAGGTTGTGGACTTGGAACTAGTGTATACATATATGAACTTCTATTCTGTCTGTCTGTACTTGTCCTGGGTCTGAAATTAAATGGCATCAGTCATCAAGGAAAGAGCTTGTGGATATTTAGCAGTTTACCAGTTAAGTCTAGCTGAAAATGATACAGTGACTTGATAAAGTATTCATACCCCTTGAAATTTTCCACATTTTGTCATGTTACATGTTGGGATTTTATGTGATTGACCAACACAAAGTGGCACATATTTGTGAAGTGGAATGAAAATTATAAATTGTTTTTACTTTTTTTTTTTTTTACAAATATGTGAAAAGCGTGGTGTGCATTTGTATTCATCCCCCATAAATCAATAGTTTTGTTGAACCACCTTTCGCTGCAATTGCAGCTGCAAGTCTCTTTGTGGATGTCTCTACAAGCTTTGCACATCTAGGGAGTGACATTTTTGCCCATTCTTCTTTGTAAAATAGCTCAAGCTCTGTCAGAGTGCACGACTAAGGCCTCATGCCCACGGACGTTTTTACAGCCACTTTTATGAGCGGTTTTTGCAGCTTCAAAATGCCTCTCCATGTTGACCTATGGCCTCCTGCCCACCATGACGTTTTTAAGCTGCAAAAAAACCCAGTACCAGTGCATCCTGAAGCTCCAGCATCGTTCGGCGTTTCTTTCTTTATTCAAAATCAATGGTTCCCTATGGGAGCCCATTGATTTGAATAGAGGTCGCACCAGAAATCTGATCAAGATGATCCGACTTTCGGGGCGACTCATGTGCGGAGAATCTTGAAGGGGAACCCCGCGAAAAATGTTAAATGTTTTGCGTGAGGTTCCCCCACAGAACGATACCAGACCCTTCGGTCTGGTATGGATCTTAAGGGGAACCCCCCCACACCAAAAAATAAATAAAATTGGTTTTCCCCCAGGATCCATACCAGACCCTTAACCCGAGCACGCAGCCCGGCAGGTCAGGAAAGGAGGGGCAAAGGGGGGGCCCCCCTCCTAGACTATACCAAGCCACACACCCTCAACATGGGGGGGTGGTTGATGCTTTGGGGCAGGGGGGGCACTGCCCCCCCCCCAAAGAACCTTTGTCCCCCATGTTGATGAAGGGCCTCTTCCCGACAACCCTGGCTGTTGGTTGTCGGGGTCTGCGGGCGGAGGGCTTATCGGAATCTGGGAGCCCCCTTTAATAAGGGGGCCCCCAGATCCCAGCCCCCCACCCTATGTGAATGAGTACACACTAGACAGGTTTTTTTTAAGAAATTTATTAGGCAGCTCCGGGGGTCTTCCGACTTCTCCGGTTCTTCTGCTGGGCTCCTCCGCTATCTTCTGCTCTTTTGCCGCTCTTTTGCTAGAGTTGGCCCGGTCTTCTCTGCCTTTTTACCCTCTTCTCTTCTTCTGATGTTGACACAACGCTCTCTCCCGCTTTAATGCCGTGTGCGTGGTGCGCAACGACTTATATAGGCATGGGGCGTGGTCACCGGGTGATGTGACCCGCCCCTTATGACGTCAGTCCCATCATGCCTCAGGGCTGTGACATCATAAGGGGCGGGGTCACCGGGTGACATCACTCTGTGACCACTCCCCATGCCTATATAAGTCGTTGCGCACGCGGCATTACAGCGGGAGAGAGCGTTGTCAACATCGGGAGAAGAGGGGAGAAGTCTGGGCCAACGCTGGCAAAAGAGCAGAAGATAGCGGAGGAGCCTGGTGGATGGTCATGTAGGTTTCCAGTTGTGCCATACTCTTTCCATTTTTGGATGATGGATTAAACGGTGCTCCATGAGATGTTCAAAGCTTGGGATATACAGGTCCTTCTCAAAAAATTAGTATATTGTGATAAAGTTCATTATTTTCTGTAATGTACTGATAAACATTAGACTTTCATATATTTTAGATTCATTACACACAACTGAAGTAGTTCAAGCCTTTTCTTGTTTTAATATTGATGATTTTGGCATACAGCTCATGACAACCCAAAATTCCTATCTCAAAAAATTAGCATATCATGAAAAGGTTCTCTAAACGAGCTATTAACCTAATCATCTGAATCAACAACTAATTAACTCTAAACACCTGCAAAAGATTCCTGAGGCTTTTAAAAACTCCCAGCCTGGTTCATTACTCAAAACCGCAATCATGGGTAAGACTGCCGACCTGACTGCTGTCCAGAAGGCCATCATTGACACCCTCAAGCAAGAGGGTAAGACACAGAAAGAAATTTCTGAACGAATAGGCTGTTCCCAGAGTGCTGTATCAAGGCACCTCAGTGGGAAGTCTGTGGGAAGGAAAAAGTGTGTCAGAAAACGCTGCACAACGAGAAGAGGTGACCGGACCCTGAAGAAGATTGTGGAGAAGGACCGATTCCAGACCTTGGAGGACCTGCGGAAGCAGTGGACTGAGTCTGGAGTAGAAACATCCAGAGCCACCGTGAACAGGCGTGTGCAGGAAATGGGCTACAGGTGCCGCATACCCCAGGTCAAGCCACTTTTGAACCAGAAACAGCGGCAGAAGCGCCTGACCTGGGCTACAGAGAAGCAGCACTGGACTGTTGCTCAGTGGTCCAAAGTACTTTTTTCGGATGAAAGCAAATTTTGCATGTCATTCGGAAATCAAGGTGCCAGAGTCTGGAGGAAGACTGGGGAGAGGGAAATGCCTGAAGTCCAGTGTCAAGTACCCACAGTCAGTGATCATCTGAGGTGCCATGTCAGCTGCTGGTGTTGGTCCACTGTGTTTTATCAAGGGCAGGGTCAATGCAGCTAGCTATCAGGAGATTTTGGAGCACTTCATGCTTCCATCTGCTGAAAAGCTTTATGGAGATGAAGATTTCATTTTTCAGCACGACCTGGCACCTGCTCACAGTGCCAAAACCACTGGTAAATGGTTTACTGACCATGGTATTACTGTGCTCAATTGGCCTGCCAACTCTCCTGACCTGAACCCCATAGAGAATCTGTGGGATATTGGGAAGAGAAAGTTGAGAGACGCAAGACCCAACACTCTGGATGAGCTTAAGGCCGCTATCGAAGCATCCTGGGCCTCCATAACACCTCAGCAGTGCCACAGGCTGGTTGCCTCCATGCCACGCCGCATTGAAGCAGTCATTTCTGCAAAAGGATTCCCGACCAAGTATTGAGTGCATAACTGAACAGAATTATTTGAAGGTTGACTTTTTTTGTATTAAAAACACTTTTCTTTTATTGGTCGGATGAAATATGCTAATTTTTTGAGATAGGATTTTTGGGTTGTCATGAGCTGTATGCCAAAATCATCAATATTAAAACAAGAAAAGGCTTGAACTACTTCAGTTGTGTGTAATGAATCTAAAATATATGAAAGTCTAATGTTTATCAGTACATTACAGAAAATAATGAACTTTATCACAATATGCTAATTTTTTTGAGAAGGACCTGTATTTTTATAACCTAACCCTGCTTTAAACTTCTCCACAACTTTATCCCTGGCCTGTCTGGTGTGTTCCTTGGCCTTCATGATGCTGTTTGTTTACTAAGGTTCTTTAACAAACCTCTGAGGACTTCACAGAACAGCTGTATTTGTACTGGGATTAAATTACACACAGGTGGACTCTATTTACTAATTAGGTGACTTCTGACGACAATTGGTTACATTCGATTTTAGTTAGGGGTATCAGAGTAAAGGGGGCTGAATACAAATGCACGCCACACTTTTCAGATATTTTATTTGTAAAAAAATTTTTTAAAACATTTTATAATTTTTCTTCCACTTCACAATTATGTGCTACTTTGTGTTGGTCTAGCACATAAAATACATTTGCGTGTTTTGGTTGTAACATGACAAAATGTGGAAAATTTCAAAGTGTACGAATATTTTTTCAAGGCACTGTAGATCCCTAAGAATGACCAGTAAGCTTTTTTTTTTTTGCTAGTTATTGAATCAATTATCAGAGTCTGCTTTTGATCCTACCTCTGATCATATAAAGATATTCAAGAAGCTTGAAATGTCTGAAACGCTTGTAAACCCCCCTACCTTTCCTTTCCTTCCAGGGCATCAGAAATTGGCCAGTGACCTCAAGTAATGATCAAAGTCCAAACTAATGATTGCTTTTTTTTGGCCTGTCTATAGAAGTCTGTCGGAATTAAAGTGCAGTACTATACAGTGCATCCATTTAAAGTATTCACAGCGCTTCACTTTTTCCACATTTTGTTATTTTACAGCCTTATTCCAAAATGGATTAAATTATTTTGTTTGAAATCTTTGCAAATTTATTAAAAATAAAATATAAAAAATCCCATGTACATAAGTATTCACAGTCTTTGCCATGACACTCAAAATTGAGCTTGGTGCATCCTGTTTCCACTGATCATCCTTGAGATGTTTGTACAAGTTAAATGGACATGATTTAGAAAGGTACACACCTAAGGTCCTACAGTTAACAGTGCATGTCAGAGCACAAACCAACCCACAAAGTTGAAGGAATTGTCTGTAGACATCCGAGACCAGATTGTATCGCGGCACAGATATGGGGAAGAGTACAGAAAAATGTCTGCAGCATTGAAGGTCCCATAATTCGTAAATGAAAGAAGTTTGGAACCACCAGGACTCTTCCTAGAGCGGGCCACCTTGCCAAACGGAGTGTTGGGGAGGTGACCAAGAACCCGGTGATCACTCTGACAGAGCTCCAGCATTTCTCTGTGGAGAGAGGAGAACCTTCCAAAAGAACAACATTCTCTGCAGCACTCCACCAATCAGGCCTGTATGGTAGAGTGGGCAAACAGAAGCCACTCCTCAGTAAAAGGCACACGACAGCCTGCCTGGAGTTTGCCAAATCGGACCATGAGAAACAAAATTCACTGGTCTGATGAAACAAATATTGGACTCTTTGGCCTTAATGGCAAGCGTCATGTCTGGAGGAAACTAGGCACCACTCATCACCTGGCCAATGCTATCCCTACAGTGAAGCATGGTGGTGACAGTATCATGCTGTGGGGATGTTTTTCAGCAGCAGGAAGTGGGAGACTAGTCGGGATCGAGGGAAAGATGAATTCAGCAATGTACAGAGACATCCTTGATGAAAACTTGCTTCAGAGCGCTCTGAACCTCAGACTGGGGCGAAGGTTCATCCAACAGGACAACGACCCTAAGCACACATCCAAGATAACAAAGGAGTGGCTACAGGACAACTGCAAAGAACAATGGGAGAAACTACCCAAAAATAGGTGTGCCAAGCTTGTAGCATCATACTCAAAAAGACTTGAGGCTGTAATTGGTGCCAAAGGTCCTACAACAATGTATTGAGCAAAGGCTGTGAATACTTATGTACGTGTGGTGATATTATTATTTATTATTATTATGATGATTATTATTTTTAATAATTTGCAAAGATTTCAAACTAACTTCTTTTCAAGTTGTCATAATGGGCTATTGTTTGTCGAATTTTGAGGACAACTAATGAATTGAATCCATTTTGGAATAAGGCTGTAACATAACAAAATGTGGAAAAAGTGAAGCGCTGTGAATACTTTCCGGATGCACTGTATTTTAGGTGCTGTCCAGCATCTAAGCAGTTTTGGGAGCTTTCAAATGTTTATAGGTCAAATTTAAACATGCCTACTCTCCTGATTATTGGGCAGTGGCAGCATGAATTTAAGGAACTGTCACATTGCCTCCGACCTAAGGTAAGGCCTGTGTGTGTGTTTGTGATGCGAACACATGGAAGGAACAGTGCGATGTGTGTTTCCAAAGCAGTTTCTATACACTTTGCCTGCTACACAGCACTATGATATTGCTGCTCCATACCCCCAGTACTTTGTGACTTTTGAGCGTGATTTGGAGCACAGTGGTCTGCTGTTTCCAGCATGCACCGTAGTCCTGCACTCCCTGACATTGGAGGCAGAGCGGACATGTCCATAAACCAGTTACTGGTTGGAAATATAAAGATGGTGGGCATCTTCATGTTAACTTGTAGTTCATATAAAAAATTTAACAGGATACCCCACAGGATGCTTACTGTTGCCTGTATTAGCCGGAATAAGTGCCCCTCTCAAATTTTAGATTAAAGTGATTTTAAAGGTTGCATTTTTTTTTTAATAGCAAATGTCATTTTTCCCTGCTCTGTGCAAAGGTTTTGCACAGAGTAACCTTGATCCTCTTCTTTTTAGGTCCTCCGCTGGCGGTCCTGGCTCCTCCTCTCTGCTCTGTGCCCCCAATAGCAAGCCTCTTGCTATGGGGACACTCGAGCAGGCTTCCTCCTGAGCCAAGCTCCTCTGAATGCTTTCAGGTAAAAAACCTTCTGCCTTTAGAACCACTTAGACCTAAATGCAGCACCTTTTTATTTTTTTTTTATTATTTTGGATAAAGTTGCAAAGGATTATAAGGCCTGTCAGATTCTTCCCCATATTTGTCTCATTGGGGAGATTTCCCTTCACTTCCTGTCCCGCAGCCAAAATAGGAAGTGAGAGGCAATCTTTCCAAAGGTGAGGAAATCCCTGATTGTCACCAAAACTAGTGTTCCCATTTAGAAAATGTTATTCTTGTTCTGGGGAAAACCCCCAAATGTGTGTTTTTTTTTTTTTCACTTTCAATGAGAACAGGTGAAGTGTTCAAAGACGGCAATATAAGTATGACAGGGGTTCTATTCCCCCTTCCCACTCTATCCCAAAAAAAAATAGCCTTTAGTTATACTTTTAACTCTTTAACTTTTTTGTTGGTTTTAATTTTATTATTTTCAGCAAAGTTTCACTGCCCCCACCCCCCTGTCAAAAAAGTGTCTTTGGTTGCCCATGAGAACATATTTCATTGAACAGGAGTTTGGGGTAAAGGAAATTCACTGGCCTGCACATAGTCCTGACCTCAACCCGATAGAACACCTTTGGGATGAATTAGAGCAGAGACTACGAGCCAAGCCTTCTCGTCAAACATTGTTTCCTGACCTCAGATGTGCTTCTGGAAGAATGGTCAAACATTCACGTAGACAGCCTTCCCAGAAGAGTTTAAGCTGTTCTAGCTGCAAAGGGTGGGCCAACACAATATTGAACCCTATGGACGAAGACTGGGATGCCATTAAAGGGGTTGTAAACCCTTGTTTTTGTTTTGTTTTTTAACCATTTACGGACCGCCCACCGCAGGGATACGTCGGCTGTTTGAAGAGGAATAGCTACCATAACCCCGGTATCCTCTTCTTCAGGGCGCAGTCCACTACAAGATAAAGATAAGTGGTCTCTGCGGCGGAAATGCTGCAAGATCACTTTTATTGGCGGCGGGAGAGGGGCCCGCCGTCGGCAGCGGCGGAGGCAATCGGATGTTGTCCCTAGCCTGACATGGAGAGGAGTGAGGGGAAGATGGCCCCACCCGTCTCCATATCACTGCAGGGCGGAAGCGACGTCAAAACGTCACTTTTGCCCGATGCTCTTATAGGGATTTTTATTTTTATTTTTTAGCATGACAATTATTTTATTACATTTTAGTCTAAATATGAGAGCTGAGGTCCTAGTCGATGACGTCACCGCGTTCGCTCCATTCAAAGAACCGCAGGTTCTTTGAATTGAGCGTGTGTACACTCGGCCGGGACAAGTTTCTTGTCCAAGAATCTCGTCAAGAAAAACGACAAGTTTTTTCCTGACGAGATTCTCGGCCGTGTGTATGAGGCTTTAGACTCGCACGGTGAGAGTGGAACTGGTTCCTTAAAGAGAGAATGCTGTATATATTTCCTACCAATAAATGGTTTAATACTATGATAGTGTTCCTTTCTTCTCTGACATTTGGGGCATGAGAAAAGTGTCAGAGGACTGGAGGTGGTTACATAGTTGGGTTGAAAAAACACACAAGTCCATCTAGTTCAACCATAACAATAAATAAAAAATATCGTACAATCCCATATACCCAATTCTATACCCACAGTTGATCAAGAGGAAGGCGAAAAACCCCAGCAGAGCATGCTCCAATTTGTTACAGCAGGGGAAAAAATTCCTTCCTGATCCCCCGAGAGGCAATCGGATTTTCCCTGGATCAACTTGGCCTATAAATGTTAGTACCCGGTTATATTATGTACATTTAGGAAAGTATCCAGGCCTTAAAGCAATCTACTGAGCTGGCCAGAACCACCTCTGGAGGGAGTCTACTCCACATTTTCACAGCTCTTACTGTGAAGAAACCTTTTCGTATTTGGAGATGAAATCTCTATTCCTCTAGACGTAAAGAGTGCCCCCTTGTCCTCTGTGTTAAACGTAAAGTGAATAACTCAACACCAAGTTCACTATATGGACCTCCTATATATTTGTACATGTTGATCATATCACCCCTTAATCTCCTTCTCAAGAGTGAATAAATTCAGTTCCTCCAATCCTTCCTCATAGCTGAGCTCCTCCATGCCTCTTATCAGTTTGGTTACCCTTCTCTGCGCTTTCTCCAGTTCCCCGATATCCTTTTTTGAGAACTGGTGCCCAAAACTGAACTGCATATTTCAGATGAGGTCTTACTAATGATTTGTACAGGGGCAAAATGATATCTCAATCTCTGGAGACCATACCTCTCAATACAAGAAAGGACTTTGCTCGCTTTGGAAACCGCAGCTTGGCATTGCATGCCATTATTGAGCATATAATCTTCCAAAACCCCCAGATCCTCCTTCACTATGGATCCCCCACAGTTGTACTCCCCCTAGTATGTATGATGCATTCATATTCTTAGCCCCCAAGTGCATAACTTTACACTTATCAACATTAAACCTCATCTGCCACATAGTCGACCAATTAGACAGTGCATTGAGGTCGGCTGGTAAATTGGAGACCTCCTGTAAGGACGTTATTCCACTGCATAGCTTGGTGTCATCTGCAAAGACAGAAATGTTACTTTTGATCCCAGACCCTATATCATTCATAAAGATATTAAAAAGTAAGGGTCCCAGCACTGAACCTTGGGGTACACCACTGATAACCTTAGACCATTCAGAGTCATGCCGCGTAAAAACGATCGGATTTCCCGTGGGAAAAGCCTTGGATGGTTTTTCCAACGGAATTCCGCTCAAGCTTGGCTTGCATACAGTCACACGTTCTCTGAACTTTCGACCGTCAAGAACGCGGTGACGTACAACACTACGACGAGCCGAGAAAATTAAGTTCAATGCTTCTGAGCATGCGTCGGAATTTTTCGCGTTGGAATTTCTACAGACGATCGGAAAAATAGAGAACCTGCTCTCAAACTTTTGCTGGCGGGAATTCCGACAGAAAAAGTCAGATGGAACATACACATGGTCTGAATTTCCATTCAAAAGCTCACATCTGGCTTTTTCCGACGGGAAAACTGATCGTGTGTACGCAGCATAAGAGTCATTAACCACTTAAGCCCCGGACCATTTGGTAGCTAGAGGACCAGAGGTGAATTCAGAATTTTGCACTGCGCTGCTTTAACTGTAAATTGTGCGGACATGCAATGTTGTACCCAAACGAAATTTGCGTCCTTTTCTTCCCACAAATAGAGCTTTCTTTTAATGGTATTTGATTGCCTCTGCGATTTTTATTTTTTGCGATATAAACGGAAAAAGACCGAAAATTTTGAAAAAAAATGATATTTTCTACTTTTTGTTATAAGAAAAATCGAATAAACTCAATTGTAGTCATACATTTAGGCCAAAATGTATTCAGCCACATGTCTTTAGTAAAAAAAAATGACAATAAGCGTACATTTATTGGTTTGCGCAAAAGTTATAGCGTCTACAAACTAGGGTACATTTTCTGGAATTTACACAGCTTTTAATTTATGACTGCCTATTTCATTTCTTGAGGTGCTAAAATGGCAGGGCAGTACAAAACCCCCCCAAATGACCCCATTTTGGAAAGTAGACACCCCAAGGAAATTGCTGAGAGGCATGTTGAGCCCATTGAATATTTTTATTTTTTGTCCCAAGTGATTGAATAATGACAAAAAAAAAAAAAAAAAAAAAAAAATTACAAAAAGTTGTCACTAAATGATATATTGCTCACACATGCCATGGTTATATGTGGAATTGCACCCCAAAATACATTCTGCTGCTTCTCCTGAGTACGGGGATATCACATGTGTGGGACTTTTTAGGAGCCTAGCCACGCACGGGACCCCGGAAACCAAGCACCGCCTTCAGGATTTCTAAGGGCGCAAATTTTTGATTTCACTCCTCACTACCTATCACAGTTTCGAAGGCCATAAAATGCCAAAATAGCACAAAACCCCCCCAAATGACCCCATTTTGGAAAGTAGACACCCCAAGCTATTTACTGAGAGGCATTATTAGTCCATGGAATATTTTATATTTTGCCACAAGTTGCGGGAATATGACAAACTTTGTTTTTTTTGCACAAAGTTGTCACTAAATGATATATTGCTCACACATGCCATGGGCATATGTGAAATTACACCCCAAAATACATTCTGCTGCTTCTCCTGAGTAAGGGGATACCACATGTGTGGGACTTTTTGGGAGCCTAGTCGCATACAGGACCCCAAAAACCAAGCACCGCCTTCAGGATTTCTAAGGGCATAAATTTTTGATTTCACTCCTCACTACCTATCACTACCCATCACAGTTTTGAAGGCCATAAAATGCCAAAATAGCACAAAACCCCCCCCCAAATTACCCCATTTTGGAAAGTAGACACCCCAAGCTATTTGCTGAGAGGTATGTTGAGTATTTTGCAGATCTCGCTTTTTGTCACAATGTTTTAAAAATTGAAAAAAGAAAAAAAAAAAATGTCTTTCTTCATTTTCAAAAACAAATGAGAGCTGTAAAATACTCACCATGCCTCGCGGCAAATAGCTTGGGGTGTCTACTTTCCAAAATGGTAAAAAAAAAAATTCCACACAGTATTTGCCCAGCGATTTTTCAAACGCATTTTTTGGGGGAAAAACACTTTTTTTTTATTTTTAATGCACTAAAAACACTATATTGCCCAAATGTTTGATGAAATAAAAAAGATGATCTTAGGCCGAGTACATGGATACCAAACACGACATGCTTTAAAATTGCGCACAAACGCGCAGCGGCGAGAAACTACATTCATTTTTAAACGCATTTAAAAGCCTTTACAGGTTACCATGTTAGATCTACTGCTAAAATTACTGCCCTCGATCTGACCTTCGCGGTGATACCTCACATGCATGATGCAATTGCTGTTTACATATGACGCTAGACCGACGCTTGCGTTCGCCTTTGCGCAAGAGCAGGGGGGACAGCGGTGCTTTTTTTTTTTTTTATTATTATTTATTTTGCTTTTTTATTGTATTTTTAAACTGTTCCTTCCATATTTTTTTTTTTTATCATTTTTATTGTTATCTCAGGGAATGTAAATATCCCCTATGATAGCAATAAGTAGTGACAGGTACTCTTTTTTTGAAAAAAAAAATGGGGGTTAGACCCTAGATCTTTCCTCTGCCCTCAAAGCATCTGACCACACCAAGATCGGTGTGATAAAATGCTTTCCCAATTTCCCAATGGCGCTGTTTATATCCGGGGGGGGGGGGCATTCCCTCCCACTGCTTGTAAAAGCAGTCTAGAGGCTAATTATCTGCTAGAATTGCTTTTACATGAAAGCCGGCCACTGGCTGAAAAGAATGATACCAAGATGATACCTAAACCTGGAGGCATCTTTCTGGTATAAACATTCAAAGTCCAGCAACATACCAGTACGTTGCTGGTCCTTGTTGGACATGTATTGTAATCTTTTTTTTCATGCAGCCTGTTGACTGAACGAAAAAAAGAGATTGATCGGTGGGTATGCCCACCATTAGAATACCTCCCTTCATCCACCCACTTCTAATGATGGGCATATATGCCGAAGCATGGGGGCATCCTCCCGCAAAAAAGTTATGCCGCGTACACGCGGTCGAACTTTTCCACGGGCAAGCCTCCGTCGGAATTTCGACCGTATATACGCGGCATTAGGAGCAAAATCGCTCCTCCGCCCCTGCTGCCCCCATGCTTCGGCATATATGCTCTTTTTTTTTTTTAACTGTGGTGGTGAAATCACCTCCTACAGCACTGGAGTCACGGCTTTATGTATCGTGGGAGCAAACGCTGTTGCTGTCAAGATAAATAATTCCGCGCTGCAGTTGAATGGCGCACCTGAAAACAAAAAATTACATACCTGAAAAGCAAGCATGATAAAACATTGCAGAATGAAATACAGTAAAAAAGAGCATAACAATAGAGAGAAAATAGAGAGAGAGAACAATAAAACGACAACTATTTTTGGGTTTTTTCTTTTATATTTTTTTTGTTTTTTACGTTTTTTTTTTTTTTTTTTTTTTTTTTACACTTTTTTTTTTTAAACTTTAACAACTGTAATGGTTCGGGTCTCTCAAAATGTAATGGCATCTTGGGAGACCCTGTGTAAGTGTGTCCTAGTCTGTGAAATGCTGTACCCTACGCTAAAACTTCACTTTTGAGTGGTAGCGTTCAAAACATTCACCAAGGCAAAGACCAGGTTTGTCAGGACAGAGTGGACAATAATAACGGGTGTCACGCCTAAATCCGCGCTTGCTACAGACACATCTTTTTTGGGGGGCTCGTTGGGTAGGGGTACTCGGGAGGAGATGCGTATAATGCCTCTCATGCAGCCGGCTTACTGCATTTGGTAGGGGATGGTGAGGTGCAGAACCGCCTGGATACAGGAGTTCTGTGACAATCTCATTCTGGAATTTTAGAAGAGATAACGTCCCGCCTGAAGCTCTGTATAGCACATGAGCGTTCAGCAAAGCCAATTGGAATAATGATAGAGACACTTTTTTGTACCAGCGTCTCGCCTTACGGTCAATTAGATACGGCGCCATCAACTGGTCGTTGAGGTCCACCCCTCCCATATTTTGGTTATATTCGTGGACACAGAGGGGTTTCTCCACAACACCAGTCGCCGTAGGAATTTGGACTGTCGTGTCTGCATGAAGGGAGGTAAGAAGGAAAACATTCTTATTGTCCCTCCACTTCATAGCGAGCAAGTTATTACACTTTACGCAGGCTCTCTCCCCCAGCCTAAGACGGGCATCTACAAGCCGCTGGGGAAAGCCCCGGCGATTAGGTCGCACGGTGCCACATGCTCCAATCTGATGATCAAACAAGTGACTAAACAGTGGCACGCTCGTGTAATAATTGTCCACATACAAGTGGTACCCCTTTCCGAATAAGGGTGACACCAAGTTCCACACTATCTTGCCAGCGCTCCCTATGTAATCCGGGCAGTTGACCGGCTCAACCTGACTATCTTTTCCCTCATAAACCATAAAGCTCCATACATAGCCTGTTGCCCTGTCACAGCACTTATAGAGCTTGACCCCGTATCTGGCACGCTTGCTGGGAAGGTACTGCTTGAAAGCCAAGCGGCCAGAAAATTTAATCAGGGACTCATCAACGCAGACAGCTTGATCGGGAATAAACAAGGCTGCAAAACGTTCGTTGAAGTGGTTTATGAGGGGCCGAATTTTATAGAGCCGGTCGTATTCAGGGTCCCCACGTGGACGACAAAGTTCATTGTTGTTGAAGTGCATGAACCGCAAAATCTGCTCGTATCGTTTCCTGGGCATGGAGGCAGAGAACACGGGCATGTGGTCAATTGGGTGCGTGGACCAATAAGCACGCAATGACGGGAATTTGTGTGCCCATGTTGAGGGAAAGGCCCAGAAAGGTCTTAAATTCGGAAACCGTAATTGGTTTCCAATCTTTGGCAATGGAAGGCAACTGGGGATTAGCGGCGATGAATTGACCAGCATATAAATTACTCTGGTCCACAATAGATCTATAGAGATCTTCCGTGAAAAACAGCGAATAATAATCGATTGGCATAAAATCAGCTGTTTCCACCTGAATACCGGGTTGGGCAGTGAATGGGGGAAGTACAGGTTCTGCAGAAGTGGTGGGGACCCAATCAGGATAGGCGAATTCTGCAGGAAGAGCACTATGGGTACGACGGGCCTGCCTTTGTCTTCTTGGTGGCAGCGGGACACTACTTGTGCTTGCCACCTCGCCAGCTTGAACTGCACTTATGGGACTCGCCACGTCACCACGTGATACTGCAGTGCTGGATGTACGCCCAGGCTGTACTAGGCCGCTGGTGCTTGCCAATTCACCAGAAGGAATAGCGGCGCTAGTACTCCTCTGCTCCATGATACGAGAGCCCTGCGGTTCTTGCTCCTCAACAACCTCAGAAGATCGGGATCGGGTACGCCTGACCTTAGCAGGGACCTCAACTTCGTCGTCAGAGCTATCTGACGTGGGGCCGCTGACGTCACTGTCTTCTACGGGAAGATATTCTGAGCCTGAATCTGACAGATACGTGACCTCCTCTTCACCATCTGTCATGCTCAGAATCTCGTAGGCCTCTTTACTAGTGTACCTTCGTCTTGCCGTTTTGGGCTCTAAATTTAGGGGTACACTAGTAAGATTCACAGGAAAAAAAGCACCCGACTGTCGTCAGCAAATATATCAAACGCTACAAAAAAAACTGTTAGCGGTCGCAGGGATCAGGACTGTCTCTGCGAACGCTGCAGTTATGTGTGTTTTGTTTGGTAAGTGACAGTGATCGATCGATACTGCACTTGGGTGGGCTGGGCTGGGCTGGGCGGAGGGGCTAAACGCAGGTGCTAGCAGGTATCTGGGCTGATCCCGCTAACACTGCGTTTTTGGGAACCCTAAACCGCTGGGGACGCTAGTATAGATCTGATCAGATACTATACCACTAAGGGAGGTGTATGCTTTGCGCGTGGGTGTTAGCGTTACTGGCACTAACCTAACGCTGCCTGGGGCGACGCAGACCCTCTCTGGCGCTAAAACCTAATTGATCTCACCCGCCGGGCGATCAGGGGGTTAAACCTTTATTGGGTGATATATGGCGGGTGCCCTGATGCTATAAAAAGCAAACTAACCAACCAGTGTCACCCGTAACCTTTATATGGTGATCACTGGTGAAAGGGTTAACTAGGGGCAATCAGGGGGTTAAAACCTTTATTAGGTTAAATATGGGGGTACCCGACGCTATATAAAAACCTGACGGGTTACCTAAATAACTAAATAATTAACTGGGTAACCAGTGTCACCAGTGACGCTTATACGGTGATCACTGGTGAAAGGGTTAACTCTAGGGGCAATCAGGGGGTTAAAATAATATATGGGGGTACCTGACGCTCTAAAAACCTGCGGTGAAACTATAAATAAATAACTGGCTATCTAGGGCACCACCGGCACTAAATACAGCCATCGAAAATACGATCGCTTAGTGACGCTGGCGTTAGGGGGTGAAAGGGTTACCTGGGGGGCGATCAAGGGGTTAAACCTTTATTAGGGGGCTACCCTGGACCTAAAGGGGTCTAATCCTAACTGCCCTGCAACTTTTTACTATCACAGATGACACTAAAAGCAGTGATCAGTAAAATAAATGATCACTGCAATCAGTGACACTGTGATTGGGGGGTGACCTGGGGGTGAAATGTGTGCCTATATGTACCTACGTGTCAGTGGACTGTTGGTGCACTAACCTGCTTCCTCTCTCCTCGGCGCCGGAATCGAAAAGACCGCCGCGAGGGAGATGACATCACTTCCTACTGCCTGTGTTTACATCACATGGCAGAGGAAGCATTTTCATTGGCCGGGAGCAATCGCGAGGGGGTGGCCGAAATAGAATGGTCACCCCCTCATCTCTGAACGCTCCCCAACGATAAACGGCCGCTCACTGTATAGAAGGGGGGGTCCGATCGGACCCCCCAACTGTACAAAGGCGATCACGTACACTCTACGTGATTGTGCCTGTCGGTGCCATTCTGCCGACGTGTATATATACAGTGAGCGGTCGTTAAGTGGTTAACCACTACTATCTGAATTCTGTCTTTTAGCCAGTTTCCTATCCATTTACAAACTGATATTTCCAAGCCTGTAGACTTTTCCTTACACATTAGCCATGTGTGGGAAACTATCGAACGCTTTTGCAAAATCCAAGTATACCACGTCCACCTCCACCCCTCTGTCCAAGGTTTTACTTGCCTCTTCATAAAAAGAAATCAGGTTTGTCTGACAACTTCGGTCTTTCATAAATCCATTCTGTCTGTTGCCTTAAAAAAAAAATTACCAACAAGAACTCGTCTATGTGGTCTTTTTTATTAAACTCTTCAGTATCTTCCTAACTATAGAAGTTAATCTAACAGGTCTATAGTTACTTGGTAAAGACTTTTGTTCCCTTTTTAAATATAGGCACCACATTGGCCCTGCGCCAATCCAGTGGTACTATTCCTGTCATTAATGAGTCCCTAAAAACTGGATGATTTAATCCCTGGGGGACAGAAGCACTTAATGACCCAATGGAAATTAAGGGGTGGTGAAAATCTGGTGTGGAGGATCTCGCAGGGTGTGGCGCACAGAGCATAATGATTGTATTTTTGGATAAAGAAGGAGCCGGAGTTCATAGAGGCGTGAAAGAAGCATTTGCATTGAGCACCTTACTACTGGACACGTCATTGCTTGAAGCACGGACACTTTAATAGAAATATTGATGATTGTTATTTAAATTGCATATATGATTTTGGGTCATTGTATAAGCTGTGCGTGTATGTATATATGTGTGTGTGTATGTGTATATATATATATATATATATATATATATATATATATATATATAATCTCTATCTCTATTATATACATGTCAAATTAACGACAATTCAATGTGTTGTATTTCAGGATTGGGAAAAGCGTATGCCCTGGCCTTTGCAGAAAGAGGAGCTTCTGTTGTCGGTACGTTTATTTCACTTCTTTTTTTTTTTCTTTCAGCTGCTAATGTGACCTTTGATTTATCAAGACAAACAACTGTTTCAAAGTTCAAAACTGATGTAGCTTTTTGATTGTAACTAAGATTGCAGCATGGATCATTCAAGGAGCATAGTGCATTGCTGACTGAAATGCTTTTTATTAACAGTAGAAGGTAAATAATGATCAGCTTGTGTATTGACTATGACCGAACCCCATCCCATAGAGCCCAGGAGCCACGATGGACATCTTGTGGTGTTGTGTTTATATAAAGTACGTCTTACTAAAAGGGTATTTTAATTACCGTATATACTCGAGTATAAGCCGACCCGAATATAAGCCGAGGCACCTAATTTTACCACAAAAACTGGGAAAACGTATTGACTCGAGTATAAGCCTAGGGTGTGCCTCACTTTACCTCACTGTGTCCATGCCTCACTGTGTCCATGACTAGACTGACGTTTAACATGGGAGTCTATGGAAGGGGTGCCCGGATTTGAAAAATCGGTGCTCCCCGGCCGTATGTCCCCCAGACAAGAAACTTTGCACACTTATAGAGGAAGAGTGGGGCTACATGTGTGCCAAGTTTGGGGTCCAGGGGACATACGGCCGGCCAGTACCGGCTCCCCAAAGTCCGGGAGATCAGGCGCAAAAAGATGACTCGAGTATAAGCCGAGGGGGACATTTTCAGCACAAAAAATTGTGCTTAAAAACTCGGCTTATACTCGAGTATATACGGTAAATTAAAAGGGACGGTCTATTAAAGATGTCAATAGATGGAATTGTCTATTGGTGTTTTACAATAGGATCATATCAATTGAAATAGAAGTGTTTGTCATCCAGCTTAATTTTCCATAATGCTATGTGGTGAGGTTGAAAGAGTCCCTACCTGAGATGCACTGATACTGTCCAGATTTTGCCATCCCACAACACTGCCCAGGTTTTAGGGATAAACTTTGATTGTTCTTGTTCACTTCACTTCAAAAGGCCGCTCCATTTTAGACTGCATTCACACCTGAGCGTAGCGATTCGAGCGTTTTTACCGTCGTTTTGTCGCGTAAATTTGCGCCCGTCGAAACGCTCGTTGTCGCGCTAAACGCTTGAATCGAGCGTTTCCATTACATTCTATGACTCCTAAAACGCCCAAATCTGCCCGATTCGCGCGACGTTTTGGAGTGGAGATGTGAACCATCTCCATAGAGAATAATGGATTTTTTTCCCCTTCCCCTCTAGCGTTTTGTAGCTTCAGGCTTCAGGCTACAAAATGCTCAGGTGCCTAAGGCTGCATTCACACCTGAGCGTGTTGTAGCCCTAAGCCTGAAGCTACAAAACGCTAGAGGGGGAAAAAATACATTATTCTCTATGGAGATGGTTCACATCTCCACTCCAAAACGTCTGAAGCCGAACTCCTGAAACTCAAACAAGTTCCGGACCCTTTTTTGTTGCGCGAATCGGGCAGATTGGGCGTTTTAGGATTAATGTAAGGGAAACGCCCGATTCAAGCGTCTAGCGCGACAACGAGCGTTTCGACGGGCGCAAATTCGCGCGTCAAAACAATGGTAAAAACAACGGTAAAAACGCCCGAATCGCTACGCTCAGGTTTGAATGCAGCCTTAGAGTGTATTGGATCCGTGAGAAAATTGTTGGTCACACCATGTAATCTCACATTGTTTTGGAGTTTATGGGTCAACATATCATCATAGTTGTAAATCAGGGGTGTCCAACCCCATTTCATTGCGGGCCGCATCAGCACTATGGTTGCCCTCAAAGGACTGGTTGTATCGGTAAGACTATATAAATGTATCTATTCTTAATCATATTAAATAATTGCCTCTGCATTTTATTACCGGTTTTAGTAATAACTTGGTTATACTAAAGTCCTCCTTTTTTTTTATTTATTTTTTTATTTGTAATAGCAAACATGTTATACTTGCCTGCTCCGTGTAATGGTTTTGCACAGAGCAGCTCAGGTCCCTCGCCGGTGCTCCTGTCCTCTCCCCCCTGCCTAGTGCCCCCACAGCAAGCGGCTTGTTATGGGGGCAGCTGAGCTGCAGCTCTGTGTCCATTCAGTTCGGCCCCGCCCCCTCTCTCTCTCCTTATTGGCTCACTGACTTTGACAGCAGCGGGAGCCAATGGCACCACGTTGCTGTCTCAGACAGCCGAGTCTCTCCTGCATTATCGCTGGGCTCAGGTAAGTATTAGTGGGATTGAGGGACGCTGCTGTCCATAGAAGGTTTTTTTTATTTTGATGCATAGAATGCATTAAAGTGGATGTTAACCCTTCACAGATACCCAGTGAAGTGAACAGCCTCAGATACACAGAGATGAAACGGATTCTCCTACGTAAATTTTACATGTATATCTGCTGTCTTCAGCTTTATATACTGTTTAGAAAATGCACGTCCTGTTATAATTGTCTTTTCCTGATTCACCTGTGGGTGTGGATTCTTGCTAAACACTGTGAGACAGATGAATAGAGGAAAGGCACACACCCCCCTCCACATAGACAGAGACTTGCAGAGCTGTGCTGTGAATAGACCAGCTCTCTGCTAATCCATTTATAGCACCCACCCGACACAAAATTCAGGCTGGTTTTATCACAGTTGTCGGAGAACTTGACAGAAGTTATCATGCTTGTAACGGAAGAACGGAGCAGGAGAATATCACGGGATTTAGGTCTTTGAATAGAGATAAGAAAACACTGTAGATATGTGCCCATCTTAAATTTCATGAATCGGGTTTACATCCACTTTAAGCATTCTAACCCTTCCACACTCTATCCAAAGGTACAAAAAAAAGTTAGACTGACTTTTTTGTTTTTACAGTGCATAGATGAGTTGGATTTTTTTAATGAGATCTCGGCAGATTAATTTATGCCGCCGTTTTTGCAATCTACTGCAGTCTTTTGTGCTTCTTGCATTGTAATGACAAGATGGGTGATGTGTCTACCACTACCCTCATCACAGACTGAAACTTTGAGTGTCTAGTGTGCTATTTGGTCATTGTTGGCATTTACCAACATTATTTTCTGTCCGTTAGTTTCAGTGAATTATTCTCTGTAATCGTAGTGGCTTTGATCCCACATGTGTGGGCTTAGCCTGTAAAGCAGTTGAAAAAGCCAAAGAGGTGCAGTCTGCTTTTAGCTCATTGTAATTGGCTTACAAAAAATGTAATTCCCTTTTATTTACTCCACATATTTTATAAAGCAAATATCGTCAGTTTTCAATGCTTTAAAATAAATTTGAGCAACATGGTAGATAGAACACTCAGAGTAGCCTTGTAATACAACACTAGAAGTATAGACTAGGGTTGTCCTGATACCACTTTTTTTTTTTTTTTTAACCGGAGCTCCACCCTAAAGTGGAACTTCCGCTCATCAGCACATTTGGCACCTTTCAGGGGGGAGGGGGGTGCAGACACCTGTCTAAGACAGGTATTTACATCCACCTCTGGGAGTCCTCTCTGCAGGTAGTACGTCACTTCCCGCAGAATACCCGTTGTGTTCTGGGAAACGCTCTGCTCCCAGAACACAATGGGGACCGGTGAGAACAGCGCAGCGTGACTCGCGCATGCGCCGTAGAGAACCGGGCAATGAAGCTGCAAGGCTTCACTTTCTGGTTTCCTCACCGAGGATGGCGGTGGGGGCAGCAGAGTGACGAGCGATTGCTAGTCTTCTGCTACCGACGTCGCTGGACTCCAGGACAGGTAAGTGTCCTAATATTAAAAGTCAACAGCTGCAGTATTTATAGCTGCTGGCTTTTAAGATTTTTTTTTTTTTTCGGCGGAGCTCCGCTTTAAGAACAAGTACCGATGCTTTTTTTCAAGTACTCGCCGATGCTGATTACCGATACATTTTTTTATTTTTTAAATCATGTGACGGTGGCACTAATATGCAGCACTGATGATGCGTGGACTGTGTTGGTAGTTTGCCATACACATTGAATACACGCTATATGTACTTTAACAGCAGTATAGGGCAAACCGAGAAACAACCATGTTATATTTTTCCCACAACAAGAAAACATTTTGGCTGGCAAGGCTCTTGAAGTCAGCTGGAAGCTCTCCCCTGAAGTTCCACTTGAGAACTAGTGCTTGAACATGGCTTACAGACACACCGAGAATGATACATTTATACTCTCTGTTATATCTGAGCAGTCTGTACTTGGGTTGTACCGATACTAGTGTCAGTCTAGGTGCCGATACCGAGTATTTGCCCCAGTACTTGTACTCTTGCTGCTGTCGGACAAATCCTGGGAGAAGGGGGGGGTGGGGCCGACCGTGTGTGTGTGTGTGTGTGTGTGTGTGTGATTTTAGATGGATGCACACAGCTTGCTGTGGGGGCACTGGGAGAAGAGGAGGAGCCCAGAGCAGGTTCCATTGCACAGAAAAGTGTAAGTATACCATGTTTGTTATTTTGAAAAACAAAAAACATTAGGGTTGGTCCAAGTGTTTAGTTTAGCTTAAAGTTCTGGTAGATAACAGTTCTTCTCCTTTTTTTTTTTTTTTTTTTAAATCGTGCATCTAATGCAGATCCACTCTTTATCAATTTACATTAGAGAGTAGAAATGGGCATTTTGTCAGTAACGTACTCTTTACTCTTTTTAGGATAAGCAATTTTAGTCTGCTGGTGCCTCTTCCAGCCAAGCATCCAAGGGAAGGCGATATGAATGCCTTGCCACCAGCAGAAGAAACAAACCTCCAGTTTTAATATGAAGCCTGACTCTCAAAGTAACCCACCTTACACAACACTGCCTGCCAAGGGTGAAATACAGCCATCCAAGCCAGGACACCTCAAGTCCACTAGCAAGGGATTTTATGCCTCAATCGGAACCCAAAAAAAAACACGAGGGGGGGAAGGAATGTAGTAACTATAGACTACAGAAGCAGGAAGGAAAGACACTGACTACAGACTTGCTTTAATTTTTCTGGTGCCTGTCGCTGCAGGAAATGTGCACTTAAGTTGACCATAGCAGGGGGTGCAGCAGAGGAAAGCTGGCAAAATTGTCATCCAGCATTCATATCGCCTTCCCTTGGAGGCTTGGCTGGAAGAGGCACCAGCAGACTATGCCACTTCTTCCTGCACTTTTGCAGCCCCAATAAAATATGGGCTTCAGCGACATTGCCCCACACTGACTTGGCTCTCATTTCCTTACCGCTGCCAAAGGGGACCACGCCAGCCCAAGTCAGTTCAAAAGGGGAAAGTCTCCTCCCAGTACTGGACTTCCATAAGCACTCGTTAGGAGAAAGGGAATTTGGTGGCAAGGATGAGTGAGAGTCCCACAATCAAGGTGAGGCAAAGGGGGTGTGCAAAGGACAGCAGATGAGAATCCTCAGTTCAGCCTCCTTCCAGTTTTGTAGAATGACTGACTTATTTTTAAATTGTTTTTGGTAAAACATTTCTTCTGTAAAATAAAAAATAAAATGCACTTCAGATAGGTGGTCCTGACCACTAAAGATGAGCTTGGGTAGCCTCTAAAAATGTTGTAAAGTCACATTGTAGGGTATCCCCCTCTGGATTATGCGGTTATTAACTACAGTGTATGTGTTTTTTTTTTTTTTTTTATGACCTTTTCTCACATCACAGCTGTGCGGTCATGTGATTCCATTGTTAATCGCCTGTGACATCAGCCAGCCAGCATAGGGAAGTCACGTGACTTCACAGCGGCGGTGTGAGAAAGGGTATTTAACCTTGTCATTTAAAAAAAAAAACACATACAAAGTAGTTAACTGCATAATCCAGAGGGGATACAAGTGTTTTTGCTGCATATTGCGGAATAGCGCCGGAAGGGGTAGGGAGGAGATTGGCTCTTATGCTGACAGAGAGGGAGGGGGAGAGACTTAAAGCAGAGCACAGGATGATGTAAACTGACCACGGTATCATGGCTCAGCAGCCATGATTACCGTGGTCACCACATACAGGGGGACACGGGAACAGTGGGGCTCAACCAGGTAGATCACAACATAGAAATGGCACAAGCACTGTGCTATAGATCATGCCTTAAAGCAAGGATCTCCAAACTATGGCCCTCTAGCTGTTCCAGAATTACACATCCAATGAGGCATTGTAAAACTCTGACATTCACAGACATGACTAGGCATGATGGAAATTGTAGTTCCTGAACAACCTGGAGGGCCATAGTTTGGAGACCCCTGCCTTTAAAGGAACATAATCTTTTTTTTATTTTTAGGGTTACAACCTATTTAAAGTGGAGTTGCACCCAAAAGTGGGATTTCTGCTTTAAGCACTCCTCGCATTTGGCATGTAATTTTTATTTTTTTGGGGGCGGGGGGGGGGAGCGGGTACCTAGTTTTGACAGGTGCTTACAATGCTGGTGCCGAGGAAAGGAGCGAGGCTTCGGGCGGCCACATTTGTGAACCGTGGGACAGGTGAGTGTTTAAGTCAGCAGCTACACTTTTTGTAGCTGCTGACTTTTAATAAACGTAAAAACAACGAACACCGCTATTACTCTTCCCTAAGCTAAACTACTTCTGCTTTTTTGTACTCTAGTGAGCTGCGGGCCTGGTCATTCCCTCCCTGCAGTACATATGAGCTGCGGGGCATGGAATGAGCCCGCAGCTCATTGAAGCCCAAAAACACAAGAGCTGGAATTGGGGATGAGTTCGGAGGATGCCCAAGCTCATCTCTATTGACCACCTGTCTGATGTTGCGGCGTAGCACATCAAAAGTAGCTGACGGCTTTGCGTAGCTTGTGCGGATTTGGACGCTGATCTCCACTTTTGGCTTTCAACGCTTCTGGAAAAGTCGTAGGCACAATAGCTTCACATTATGAATCTAGTGTAACTACCAGGTTATTTATTTTCGGGTAAATATTTGTAACCTGAACCATGGTGCATTACAAAATCTAGGTGGTAAAGACCTTCGTGCGTTGGCTTTATTCTTTCTTCAATGGGGAAAAGATCACATTGAGAAGGCAAGCTTAGTAACCCTTACCTCTGGCACGCCACTTGGCTTTCGTGTCGCTTAAGAAACTCACTGAATAATGCATGGGCCCATTTAAGACACAAACGGCAAGCCAACTACTACCAATGATCATTTGCACCTTTTGCTTAGGAACAAAATGATGACATTGAGAAAGCAGCAGAAATCCCAGAGGGAAATAAAGGATGCAAAAAGTAATCTGAGAACTGATGAAGAATCTATAAATTGACTTGGATCAAAAACCATACTGCATACCTCCATGCAGTTCTGCATACTCAAGTGTACCCCAGAGACCTGCAATGGCACTTGTGTCTGTTATGACTAGTAGATCCTAATTAGATCAGAATATGCCTTTGTAGGCAGAATATTGCTTCATGTAATTGGAGAGAAGTGTCATTCCTCTTTCAGGAAATGCTGAGAATTTATAGTACAATGTCTAATCCTGACTGGTATAAGGGAAGTAAAAGAGAAGATTTGTGAAATCTAGATGAACCATATAGTAAACATTTTTTGTCACTTTTGGCTCTGTTTAATAGGAAACTTAAAGCGTACGCAGATTCTAACCCCAGCCCCCCCCCACTTTTTTTTTTTTTTCGGGCTAGAGTAGGGAGGGATGAAGACCCCTGTCCAGTCTGTGTCCCCTCAGGCAGATTTTCCTTCGCTTTCTGTCCCGAATACACAGCAGGAAGTATAAAAGAAATATCTCCAAAGCTAGTGGATAATCCCCCTTAGGCAGATGTTCTAAGAATAGGTTTCCCTACTGGAAGATTTTTCCCTCGCCTACTGTTTTTGTGACAACTCAAAGGAGCCCTTTCATAAAAAAAAATCGCTTTTTGAATGTTTGAGCATTCTCACAGCCATCCCGAATAATCCTCATAATGTCTAATAACATTTTTCATATGCTCCTCAGCTCCACCTTGTGGCCACAAGGTTATATTGATGTATTTCATGAAGATGTGGGCACCAGATGGGGCTGAAGATCATAGAAGGCAAACATTTTGGACATATTTAGAGGGCTTTTCATGGCAGCTGTGTGAGTGTTTGAACAAACGAAAGAATGTTTTTAGAAATGGAGCCTGTGTTGGAATAACCATCACTTTTTGTACAAGATACAGTGGTCACCTGGATGAATACTGAGGGTGAATCTCAGTATTCATCTAGATGACCACTGTATCTGGTACAAAAAGTGATGGTTATTCCAACATCAAAGGCTCCATTTCTAAAAACATTCTTTCTAGCAGGAACATGGACAGCAGTAAAAAAGCTGTAAAAAAAAAAAAAAAAATGTGACAGGTTCCATCCCTTTCACATTCTTTTTGAAAGAAAAAGTCATGGTCTTTACATACTTTAATTTGTTTTAAAACAAACGATGGCTTATATAATTGCCTCCGCCTTATTTAGTGGTATTAGAATGCCCTCTCGTACAAAAATGAGCAATACTGAAAAGTTTCCCAAATCCACCATTCACATTCCAGCCTGCCTGCAGGAGGAGAGGAGCTACACCGCACCGACTGTGTTTATTCTGCAGAGGATTACAGATTAAAGTTAATTTTGTGAAATTTTGGATTGGGATTTAACATCATTTATTAAAGGTGTTTATACACATTCCTACCTGCACCTTGTTTTTTCCCCTGCATAAGTACATTGATCATTTAGTTTCATGGTGTCATTTGTTACCCTGTATGCGCCTAAAAGTAGAGCAAAAGTTTGTGTGCAAACGTGGCAACCAATGCAGGTTCATGCATGATCTCTGTCTGTGGTGTGAGAACCAACATTTCATTTGAAAAGACTACACATCCCACATTCCTTGGGTCTCTGTCTAGCATCAGTGCAGGTGAGCAGAAAAGCATAATAACATCTGACACAGGCACACAAAGGGCAGAGCAATTAACATCTATTTCGCCATGCTGGAAAAGATGTGTTTTCAGCACATTAGCTTTCAGACATTTGTGATGCAACATAGAGGAAATGGCTAGTCGTGACCTGGAACAAGAAGTTGGTGGACAATACAAACCACAGCCACAAACTGCGAGCCACAAGGTAAGACAAACAAATGACCCAGGGAAAATACTGTAACTACAAAAAATACCTAGTTAAAACGTAAAACATTTGAAAGTGTACAATACCTTTTTTAATTGGAATAGATTTTTCATTTGAGTTCTCAACCCTGAATAAGCATGTATTACTCCGTACAGGAGCTGTAAGAGAGAAGTGGGAGTGTACATGTTAAGTCTGCTATTCTACTATGTAGCCCTCTCTGTGCTTCTTGCATATTCAGTCATAGATGACTGAATAGGAGGAGGATTTGAATGTGATTGCTGATTGAGAAACCACCTAGCACCACTGTTTCTACCTGTTTTAGACTTCTTGTGTGTAGGGTGCCGTAAATGTTCCAGTGCCTCCAGCAGATGTTTACCAGAATCGCCAGATTACAGAAAAATTGGATTGGGGTCGACCTGGTGCTCTATAGCCAAACTGCTGTGTAGGTACCCTGTGTTCTTAGTATGCATCTCAAATAATAAAAAAATTCTATGGGATGTCTATTAAGCTTTCATGCTTCCAGAGGGTATCGGCAAGTACATGATGCCAGAAGGAGTAGTCTGCTAATTTTTATCCTAGTAACTGTAATTTTATGTCCTGGAGTTTAAGTGAAGTCTTGCAGAATGTTTACATTACGATTCATGTCTTCAAGTGGTTAAACAGCTGTCACTGCATGTGCATACTGTTATATGCTTCTTTTGTAACAGTAGGCCTTGTGCATAAAAGATGGTGGAATGGAAAGTGTATTGGTTCCCCTAGCAAGCAATGACATTTGTTTAATATATAATCCAAATCCTGCGAAAATTGACAGCGGCAGTCTATTTGCTATTGGCATTACCTTCACCCTCCTTTTCTTATGTTTTTCTTTTTTTACATACATGAGGCTTGTAAGGTGTAATTAAATTATTCAGAATGAGTTATGCATCTACTGATTTCCTTTTTTGACATGTTCACTGATTTTATAGGTAGATTATGAAAATTGGAGCCAATTATGGAAATAGTTATAGTTAGTCAGGTTGAAAAAAGTTCAACCATAAAAAAAAAAAAAAAAATTAAATAATATCATGCAATCCCATATACCCAATCTACACCCACAGTTGATCCAGAGGAAGGCGAAAAACCCCAGCAGAGCATGATCCAATTTTCTACAGCAGGGGAAAAAATTGCAAAATCAATTTCTGTCCCAGCCTTGATTTTGGTGCAGCATCTTGATACTTAAAGGGGTTGTAAAGTTACATTTTTTTTTTTTTTTCCTAAATAGGTTCCTTTTAAGCTAGTGCATTGTTGGTTCACTTACCTTTTCCTTTTGATTTCCCTTCTAAATGTTTTTTTCTTTGTCTGAATTTCTCACTTCCTGTTCCTCCTCAGTATGCTTACCCCCATCATCTGAGCCGTTCTGACTGGGGGTTAGCGTGCTCGCCCCCTTCCTTAGTGCCGGTTCACACTACAGCGACTTGGGATCCGACTTGTCAGACCTCCAAGTTGCTTGACATCAGAAATCCCATGTTAGTCAATGAGAGCCGTCTTAATGTACACTACAAAAGTTGCTCTGACTTCAGAAAAGGTTCCTATACTACTTTAAGGCGAGTTCTAGGCAACTTTGTACCCATAGATTTCAATGGAAGTTGCCTCCAAAGTCTGATCTCCATCTTAACTGAAGCAACTTTACAGGAAAAGAAAATAGTTTACTCAGGCAAAACCCCTCCCTCCCACAGAGCTGATTATTCTGTAATTGGCCACAGCCAAAGTCGCCTGTCCTGGAGGCAACTTTAAGTCGCGCTGAAGTCGCCTTGCAAAGTCGCACTGTAAGTCGGGTTGCCCCTGTGTGAACCAGCACTTAGAGTTATCAGAGTAAAGGGGGTTGATTACAAATGCACGTCACATTTTTCACATTTTTATTTGTAAAAAAACGTTGAAAACCATTTTATAATTTTTTCTTTCCACTTCACAATTATGTGCTACTTTGTTGGTCTATCATATAAAATACATTTACATTTTTGGTTGTAACATGACACAATGTGGCAAATTTTCAAGGGGTATGAATACTTTTTCAAGGCACTGTAGATATTTCCTATATCCCATAACATAGCTTCCGAACAGTTTCATAAAAGCAAGAATCTTTTCTAATAAAATGCAGGAATCCTGTACAGTAACGTGTGGTTGCTCTCCAGTACATCATAACTGAGTGTCTAAATTGGACTGGGAGGAAGGCCCATGAACCCATTCTTTCAGTTGTTTTTAGGTATCCATCACGATGATTTAATTCTAGTGGGGATGCGCTCTAAAAATTCCATATATAAAACTTGTGGTAAACCGTTTTTAAAATGCTTAACCACTTCAATACAGGGCACTTAAACCCCCTTCTTACCCAGACCAATTTTCAGCTTTCGGTGCTCTTACACTTTGAATGACAATTACTCAGTCATGCAACACTGTACCCAAATAAAAATTGCGTCCTTTTTTTCACACAAATAGAGCTTTCTTTTGGTGGTATTTAATCACTAGTGGGTTTTTTATTTTTTGTGCTATAAATAAAAAAAAGACCGTCAATTTTGTGAAAATTTTTTCCTTTTTTCTTCGCTTCTGTCATAAAATTTAGCAAATTAGTAATTTTTCTTCATAAATTTTTGCCAAAATTTATACTGCTACATATCTTTGGTAAAAATAACCCAAATTATTGTATATTATTTGGTCTTTGTTAAAGTTATAGAGTCTACAAACTATGGTGCCAATCCCTGAATATTCATCAATCTGATCACACCTGAATTACTGATGGCCTATCTAATTTCTTGAGATACTAACAAGTCAGAAAAGTACAAATACCCCCCAAATGACCCCTTTTTTAGAAAGTAGACATTCCAAGGTATTACTAGTATATACTAGAGTATAACCTGACCCGAATATAAGCTGAGGCACCTAATTTTACCACAAAAAATGGGAAAATGTATTGACTTGAGTATAAGCCTAGGGTGTCCATCTGCATGCCTCACTATGCCTCACTGTGTCCATGACTAGACTGACGTTTTAACATGGAAGTCTATGGAAGGGGTGCCCAGGTTTGAAAAACCGGTGCTCCCCGGCCGTAGTTCCCCCAGACAACAAACTTTGCACACTTGTAGAGGAGAAATGGGGCTATATGTGTGCCAAGTTTCAGGTCCAGGGGACCTTCGACCGGCCGGTACCGGGTCCCCAAAGTCACCAGAGAAATTACTGTTTAACATCGGAGTCTATGGAAGGGGTGCCTGGCCGACAACAAACTTTGCATACTTGTAGAGGAAGAGTGGGGCTACACGTGTGCCAAGTTTCGGGTCCAGGGAACCTACGACTGGCCGGTACCGGGTCCCCAAAGTCCGGGAGATCAGGCGCAAAAAGGTGACTCAAGTATAAGCCGAGGGGAGCATTTTCAGTACAAAAAATGTGCTGAAAAACTCGGCTTATACTCGAGTATATACGGTAAGTAAGTAGCAAGGTGAGTGTGGTTTTTTTTTGTTTTTTTTTGTTTTTTTTAAGTTGTATTTTTTTTCCCACAATGCTTTGCAAAATTAAGATTTCTTTCTCGTACATCACGGGACACAGAGCGACATAGTCATTACTATGTGGGTTATATAGATACCTTCAGGTGCTGGCACTGGCAACTTCCAAAACCGGAAGTACCCTCCCCTATATAAGCCCCTCCCATCCGGGAGTACCTCAGTTTTTTTGCCAGTGTCTAAGGTGTTGGTCAAAGGTTAACATGTTTTTTTCATCTGGGCTTGTGTACAGGTTCTTTTGGGCCTCAGCAAGCTATTCCGGATCCGACCAAAAAAGCTTCATAGCTAAACGGTCGGTACCCGGGCCTTGCAGAGAAGAGCAAGGTTTTGCCTGTAATGCCTCTCTTAGGAGGGCTGGACCCTGGGATCCAGAGCTCTGGTCATACCCACGACCAAGATGTTATCTGTGCAGGGTGCTATACAGGTCCAGGGGAGTGGAATCCTTGGGAACCCGGTCCCTGAAGGTTTAAGTACATTGCCTGCCGTGAGAGGTGAAGTTTGGGCTCCTGTGGACCAAACAGAGTCCTGCGGCGGGGAAAAGGTAAGTGGGGGCCCCTCAGGAACTTGGTTCTATTGAGGGGACCCCCAAGCCTAATATGTCTTTCTGCCTGTTACCTAACGGTATTCCCGCTAAATATCTGTGCATGCCTGAAACTGCTAGAAAATGTAATAATTTTAATGTTGGTCAAGAAAAGAAAAAAAAATGGACAAACCGCGGTACCTGTGTTAAACCACTAGAGGCCGCTGTGGAACGTCGTTTTTTTCTGTGGACTGTTTCCTTCTGAGGTCAAGTCCAGGCAGATGGTGAGTTCTCTTTAGGGAAACTGCTTCCTCTGTCATGTTGCAAATGCTCGTCCATCCCCGGGCCCTGCTGCAAACAGGGCTCTGGCTCCTCTCCCTAGTCTGTTTCAAAAGAAGCGCCGAAGGCGCACGTGCCCGCGCGCGTCGCCTCTATATATAGAGGTGAGCTTGAAAAGGGGGCGGAGCTTGACGGATGACGCTCTGTGCGCGTCGCAGCGCTTCTGCGCATGTGCGGGCGTCCCAGCATGTCAAAAGGTACAATTTTTTTTGTTGTGAGCTGGCTATGGAGTGCAGAGACAGAGCTGGTAACATTTAAAAAAGGCATACAGCAGGCGGTTGATGCAGGCATCCCCATAGAAAGGCACATTAGTAGACACCAACTGTTTATATAGCAGCAATTATGCTAGACTATTTTCAGTAAGTGGTGTATTACGGCTGGAATACCTCAGCTTTGGGCTTAGGAATATGCCGTCCAAAGTCTCTGGGACTAAGACTCCCAGGAAGCAAAGGGGGTCTCCGTCGGGCTCTGAGGATCTTGGGCATGCTTTGGCTGCACCAGTCTCCCCTGAAAGATCAGAGGTTGGTGCCTGTAGAGAACCCTCAGGAGTACCTGGTACTGTGGCTGTCCTCAGTTCACCTGCTCCTGTGTATATAACAGAGGAGGTTTTTTCCTCAGCTCTGGGAGGACTGGAAGAGAGATTGACAACATTGATCGCTGCTTCCCTGTCAGAGGGAAAGCGCGCCCGATCTCCGTCTCCTCCCTCAGAGTACCTGTTAGCGGAGCAACAGTCCCATACAGGGATTGACCTACCTGAAGGGGATCAGGATGAGGTTGATTCTGTTCTAGAGGAATCAACAGTGGAATAGCCATTTTCAGCATCACATGCTGAAAGAGTATGGGTTCAGTCCCTGACTGATATGGTCCGATCAGCATTTAAAATGCCCCTTGCGGAACCATTAACCACTTCTGTCTCCTCGTTGGGGTCGCTAAAAGCTCCCCAGACTGTTTGTTCCTTTCCAATCCATCCTTTACTGGAAGGACTCATTTACCAGGATTGGGAACATCCTGACAAAATATTTACTCCCCCTAAGAGATTTCCGGTGGTCTATCCCATGGAGGATAAGTTCATCCGAAAATGGAGGGTCCCTACAGTGGACGCAGCCATCTCTTGTGTGAACAAATCACTGACATGTCCAGTAGATAATGTTCAAATGTTCAAGGACCCAATAGATAAAAAATTGGAGTCCTTATTAAAATCTGCTTTTTCTACAGCAAGCTTGGTGACACAACCAGCAGTAGCAGCTATTGGGGTCTGCCAAGCGGTGAAGGATCAGTTAAAACAGGTCTTAAGGGACTTGCCGGATCAGCAGGCCCTTGCCCTAGCTGATCTGCCTAGAGCCTTATGCTTTGCGGTTGACGCCATCAAGGATTCAATCCATCAGGCCTCCCGCCTTACGCTATCTGTAGTACATATGCGTAGGCTTCTATGGCTCAAGAACTGGTCTGCTGAAACTCCCTGTAAAAAATTGCTGGTTAGCTTCCCATTTCATGGTGAACGCTTATTCGGGGAAGACCTGGACAAATATATCCAGAAAATTTCCAGCGGTAAAAGTACACTCTTGCCGGTTAAAAAGAGATTTAGAGGTCCCTCTTTTAAGAGGCCTGCCTCTCCAGTCCCTGGGACATCTGCTGTGAAGCAGTTCCGACGGCCTCCTCGGTCAAATGCCGGGGGTAAGAATCAGGGACAATCGCAGGGTAACAAAAGACCCTGGGTCAGGAGAGGTACAAAACCTCCCCCCCCCCCAAGTCAAATTTATGAAGGGTTGCCCCCACTCAATCGGGTGGGGGGAAGACTTCAGTTGTTCGCAGAGACCTGGCGGGACACGATCAGAGACAGATGGGTGCTCTCCACAGTAAGTCTGGGATACAAGCTGGAGTTAAAAGACTCTCCTCCTTCCCATTTTATGTGGTCAAACGTGCCAAGAGATCACCGGAAGAGAGGATCCCTCTTGTCGGCACTAGAACAACTATTGCTCCAAGGAGTAATTATGGAGGTTCCCCTGGAAGAATGCGGGTTCGGGTTTTACTCAAACCTCTTTACAGTCCCGAAGCCAAACAGGGACGTAAGGCCCATATTAAATCTAAAAGGGCTAAACAAATTCCTACATATCAGGACTTTTAGGATGGAGTCGATCCGATCGGTGGCCACTGCCCTACAAGGGGAGGAATGGTTGGCCTCGATTGACATCAAAGATGCTTATTTGCACATTCCCATCTTTCCAGTCCACCAAAAATTTCTACGCTTTGCAGTAGAAGGGCGCCATTTTCAGTTCAGAGCCTTACCCTTCGGTCTGGCCACAGCACCACGAGTGTTCACAAAAATTCTGGCCCCACTATTGGCCAATCTAAGAACACGAGGTGTGACGATAATGGCATATCTAGACGACTTGTTGCTGATGGACCACTCAGTGGAAAAACTAGAAGTGGTTGTTCACGAGACAATCAAGTATCTGGAATCTCATGGTTGGATCATCAACCGAGACAAGTCAGCCCTAAAACCAGTCAAAAGTCTGGAATACTTGGGGCTAAGGCTGGATTCAGACCAGAGGAAGATTTTCTTGCCTCAAGAAAAAGTGTCTTCTCTGAGAGATTTGATCCACCTGGTGGGTACAAAAAGACAGCCGTCCATACGCCTGTGCATGAGGCTGCTGGGGAAAAATGGTGGCATCATTCGAAGCGGTACCTTACGGTCAATTCCATTCAAGGAATTTGCAAAGGGCCATACTGTCAGCCTGGAACAAAAAAGTTCAGGCCCTAGACTTACCAATGTCCTTGTCCCCTTCCGTTCGCAAGAGCCTCCGTTGGTGGTTGGTTCCCCAGAATCTGAAAAAAGGGAAATCCTTCAGTCCGATTTCTTGGAAGGTGGTCACTACAGATGCCAGCCTTGTAGGCTGGGGGGCAGTACTGGAGCAATGGTCTCTCCAGGGCAGATGGTCGGATGCAGAAAAGGCCCTGCCCATCAATCTCTCTTAGAGATACGAGCAGCCCGGTATGCCCTAGTAGCATGGACATCCAAACTCCAAGGGTCCCCTGTCAGAATTCAATCAGACAATGCCACGGCAGTGGCATATATCAATCATCAGGGGGGGCACCAGGAGTCGTGCAGCCCAGAGGGAAGTAAATCGCATCCTGAAATGGGCTGAAAGATATGTCTCAGCCATATCCGCGGTCTTCATTCCAGGAGTGGAGAATTGGAAGGCGGACTTTCTAAGTCGCCAACTATTATGCCCAGGGGAATGGTCCCTTCACCCAGAGGTTTTCCGGGCAATATGTCAGCGGTGGGGAGCACCGGATGTAGATCTGCTAGCATCCAGATTCAACGCAAAGGTGGACAGATTTGTCTCTCGGACAAGGGATCCCCTAGCTTGCGGCATGGATGCTCTAGTGTTCCCTTGGGATCAGTTCAAGCTGATATATGCATTTCCACCGCCACAATTGTTGCCTCGATTACTCCGCAGAATCAGGGAAGAAAAGAAACCAGTGATTCTGGTGGCTCCAGCGTGGCCCCGAAGAGCATGGTACGCGGAGATTGTAAAAATGTCTGTGGGGAGTCCTTGGACCCTCCCACATCGTTCGGACCTGCTTTCACAAGGACCGATATACCACCCTTCCTTACTAGCCCTAGGTTTGACGGCCTGGCTATTGAAGCCCACATTCTAAAAAAGAGAGGTCTCTCTAATCCTGTGGTATCTACCATGATCAATGACAGGAAGCCGGTATCCAGGCAGATTTACTATAGAATCTGGAAGGTGTACATCGCGTGGTGTGAGGCCAAGAAATGGCATCCACGTAAGTACGTAATAGGTAGGATTCTGGACTTCCTACAGTGGGCTGTAGATAGGAAGTTTGCCTTGAGTACTATCAAGGGTCAGATTTCGGCCTTGTCAATATTTTTTCAAAGGCCCTTGGCTTCGCATTCACTAGTCAAAGCCTTTATACAAGGAGTGATGCGTATTAGTCCTCCGGTTAATATTCCCATATGTCCATGGGACCTAAACCTGGTTCTATCGGTTCTACAGAAACAACCATTTGAACCATTACAGCACATTTCCTTGGTTCTTCTCACCAGGAAATTGATTTTTTTAGTAGCCATTTGTTCGGCTAAAAGAGTGTCGGAATTGGCCGCTATGTCCTGTAAGGAGCCATATCTGGTTATCCATAAGGACAGATTAGTGTTACGTCCTCATCCAGCCTTTCTTCCTAAGGTGGTATCGAGGTTTCATTTGAACCAAGATGTGGTTCTTCCTTCCTTTTTCCCCCAAACCAAGCTCGGTAGAGGAAAAGTTATTACATTCTTTGGATGTAGTAAGAGCAGTTAAAGCTTATCTAAAAGCCACTGCTCAGATTCGTAGAACGGATACTTTGTTTATTCTGCCGGAAGGCCCCAGAAAGGGTCAGGCAGCGTCAAAATCTACTTTAGCCAAGTGGATTCGACAGGTCATAATGCAAGCCTATGGCTTGAGAAGGAGACCGCCTCCGTTCAAAGTTAGGGCGCACTCCACGAGAGCAGTTGGAACTTTATGGGCAGTGCATCACCAGGCCTCCCTGGCTCAAATCTATAAGGCCGCAACATGGTCTTCAGTACACATGTTTACTAGGTTCTACCAGGTGGACGTTAGAAGTCAGGAGGATGTCGCCTTTGGGCGCAGTGTGTTGCAGGCCACAAAAGATCCTCATGTCTGATAGCGCCCAGCTTATGTATGGTGTATTCCCCCCCCCCCTCATTTGGCATTGCTTTGGGACGTCCCACATAGTAATGACTATGTCGCTCTGTGTCCTGTGATGTACGAGAAAGAAAATAGGATTTTTATAACCGCTTACCTGTAAAATCCTTTTCTTGGAGTACATCACGGGACACAGAGCTCCCACCCCTCTTTTGGGGACACTTATTGCTTTGCTACAAAACTGAGGTACTCCCGGATGGGAGGGGCTTATATAGGGGAGGGTACTTCCGGTTTTGGAAGTTGCCAGTGCCAGCACCTGAAGGTATCTATATAACCCACATAGTAATGACTATGTCGCTCTGTGTCCCGTGATGTACTCCAAGAAAAGGATTTTACAGGTAAGCTGTTATAAAAATCCTATAATTTTTTTTTTTTTTTTTTTTTTTTTTATACAAAATTGTCATTAACTGGTTATTTCTCACAGAGCATATGCATACAACAAATTACACCCCAAAATACATTTTGCTACTCCTGAGTATGGGGATACCGCAGGTGTGGGACTCTTACACAGCCTGGCCACATACAGAGGCCCAACATTGAAGTAGCACCATCAGGTGATCTACGAGCATAAATTGCACATCTCATTTCTCAACCACCTATTACACATTTGAAGGCCCTGGAGCACCAGGACAATGGAATTGCCCACAAAATGACCCCATTTTGGAAAGCACACACCCCAACATATAATCTATGAGGCATAATGAGTCTTTTGAACGGTTATTTTTTTTCCTAGAAGTTTTCGGAAAATGTGGAAAAAAAATGAAACCGCATTTTATTTACACAAAGTTGTCCATTTATAAGATATTTCCAACACATAGCAAAAATGACACCCCAAAATACATTCTGCTACTCCTCCTGAGTATGGGGATACCACGTGTGAGACTTTTACACAGCTTGGCCACATACAGAGGCCCAACATTCAAGTAGCACCATCAGGCGTTCTAGGAGCATACATTACATATATAATTTCCTGGCAACCTATCATTTTTGAAGGCCCTTCATATTTCTAACACATGGCATGTACATACTAAGAATTACAATCCATAATAAATTCTATTGCGGAAAGGGTAAAAAAAAAAAAGTATTACCTGTGCTTTTAGTGGTGTCCACAGAAGAGAGCACTGGTCCAGGCAGCAGTCGGGGATGTGCTTAGCGACAACAATAGTAATTATCCAGGCAGCAGGCAGGAATATTGTCTATGGTCAGCACAAGGATATTGTCAGCACAGCCAAAGCATTTGTCCATAGAAATTGTCCAGGCAGAGACAGCCAGCACAGCCATAATATTGGTCCTGATACACTGTTACCTGCAGACACTTATTATTGTACCGCTATCCAGCCCTTCATAAACATACTGCCTCTTGCTACAGCTAATTATTTGCATAGTCCAGGTAGCAGGCAGTGGTGTGGTCCGTTCATGCGGCAGGCAAAGGCATGATGGCAGTAAGTCAGCAGCAGGCTGAGGGCCGCAATCGGATAAGACCTGTGCACAGGGGTAGAGGCTTCGACGGGAGGCTCTATGAAGTCTCCCAACTCCAGACCCTAATCCGGAAATTAAACCCGGAGAAAACAAAATAAATAGTTTTCTCCAATCGGAAAAACTATTCTGGAGCCCCTCACATATGTGAGACCCCTGTGTACTACACTAGCAGGGCAACAGATCAGTCCAAGCGGTAGGCAAAAGCATAGTCCATAACAGGCCAGGGTCAGTTCACGTGCAAGCAGTCCAAACAGTAGGCAGAGGGATAGTCACAAAACAGGCCAGGGTCAGTTCACGTGGAAGCAGTCCAAACGGTAGGCAGAGGCATAGTCTGAAAGCAGGCCAGGGTCAGTTCATGTGGAACAGACAAAACAAAAGGGAACAGCGCCCTCTATTTTAATTTAAATGTTAAAATACACTCACATTTGCGTAGAGGTAGTAAGGCATGTAGAGGGTTAAAAGGGCTTCATCCGCGGATCCTCTGATGTTGTATTGATTCCCCAGACAGCTGGAGTGGGGTCCTCAATCCTATGGTTTCCTCCAGCCTGCACTAGATGTAGAGAAGCGTCGGCCTGGAGCTGGGGACTGGAGTCTGGATTGCGGAGGCTCCGTAAGGTCACTTCCGGGTCGGAGGTAAGCGGGAGGTGCTTCGCGTTCGGGACATGCGTGTCACTTCTTCAGGCATATGTGGCGGCCATCTTTAGTGTGGTAATTTATACCACAGTCAAATGATAGGTGGGCGGGTTTTTTAGTTGGTATGTGGTATCCATAGTAGCCGCGCAAGCTGGGACGTGCTGTACGCGCTGGAGATCAATCTCGGCTGATCCAATCAGGGAAAAAGCAGTGTCATAGAACAAAACAAGATGATTGCATAGATGGTTTGGACTGTGTTTTTCGATGTATAAGTGTCTGAAAGGGGGCAGGCTGGTATAAAAGTTGTCAAGGTATATATGATATCCTTTTTTGAGAAGCGGGTAAGCCAGGTCCCATACAATTTTTCCAGCTGTGCCCATGTAGGCCGGGCACTCAGGGGGCTGGAGCTGGGAATCTCTTCCTTCATATATATGCGGAAGGCATAAAGATATCCCGTGACTCTCTCACAGAGCTTGTAAAATTTTACACCGTATTTTGCCTTTTTTCTAGGAATATATTGTTTTATTCCTAGCTGGCCCGAAAAGGGTACCAGGGA
Source organism: Rana muscosa (assembly GCA_029206835.1). Classification (NCBI taxonomy): domain Eukaryota; kingdom Metazoa; phylum Chordata; class Amphibia; order Anura; family Ranidae; genus Rana; species Rana muscosa. The sequence continues at coordinate 1,010,938,131 of CM055116.1, read as the reverse complement.
CTCATCCACACATGTTTCTTGGGGACATAAATTTCCTTTGCAATCGATTTGCAGAACTCTATCAGTGGGCGAATTTTATACAGCTTATCGGAATCTGGATGATTGCAGGGAGGGCACTGGGTGTTGTCATTTAAAATTAAAGAATCTCATATCGGGACCTGGGCATTACGGCAGAATACATGGGCATGTGGTAGATGGGTTTCATGGACCAATAGGCATCTCCTTGATTTGTTTTTAGTAAGCCCCATGTTTATGGTGAGGCCCATAAACAATTTGAACTCCTCCAAATTCAGATCTCTCCACTCAAATAGACGGGCATAAGATGATTGGTGGTTGTTGGCAATATACTGCTGGGCATATAAATTTGTCTGGTCCACAATGAACTGCAGCAAAGTGTCGGGCAAAAACAGATGAAAGTAATCGATCTCTGTGAAATTTTGGGTGTTGGCCTGCACACCTGGCTGTGTTGTGAAAGGGGGAATAATTGGTGATCCCGAGACGGAAGGCAGCCATGTTGGGTTGGCAAGACCATCTGGCATGTATGTAGCGGCCCTGGCTCTTGGGGGACGTGACATTCCAATAGTTGGCAGAGTTGAATATCCTGTGCTGGTACTCAGGTGTGATGTGGCAGCACCGGTACTGGCCCTGGGCATTTGTTCACGGGGCCTTTCGCTGGCGGCAGCACTGGTACTGGGCCTTTGTTCCCGGGGCCTATTGCTGGTGGCAGTGCTGGTACTGGGCCTGGGAATATAATCCTGGTTGCTGGCAGCTACATGGTTTCCAGAGTGCCGTGCCCTTTTTATGAGGGACCCATTCTTCATCCGAATCGTTACTATATTCGATCGGTTCAAATTCCGAATTTGATTCGGAATCAGAATTGGAATCTGATAACTCCCCGGTGCTCTCATCAGTCATGGAGAGGATTTGGAACACCTCCTCACTGGTATAGACTTTTTTGGACATGGCTGTGTGGCGAGTAGCTGTGCGACAGGTGACAGATGGGTGGCAGGTGACGGTCACTGATGGGCTGTGCGATGGGTGGCAGGTGACGTTCACTGATGGGTGATGATGGTGTGACGGGTGATGGTCACAGATGGGTGACAGGCCATGGTCACTGATGGGTGACGGGTGCACCGCTGATGGTCACTGATGGGTGACGGGGCACGGTCACTGATGGCAGTCTCTTATGTGACAGGTGATTGGGTGACGGAGCACGGTCACTGATGGTCACTGATGGCAGTCTATGTGATGGCAGTCTATGTGACAGCTCTAGTACAATCTTAAAGTGATATTGAAGGTAACAAAAAACACGTTATACTTCTCTGAGCATCTGTTTTGTACAGGGCAGCCCCAGTTCTCTTCTTGGGTCCCCCCGCTGGCACTTTTGTTGCCCCCCCCTTCTCCTAGTGCCCCCATAACAAGCCATTTGCTAAGGGGACACTTGTATGTGCTCATTCCCCAGCCCTCTTGCTCCTCGCTGGCTGTGATTGACTGCAGCGGGAGTGAGTGGGGAAGAGACCCAGGAGAGCCTCGGCTCTCGTGCACATCACTGGATTGCGATCGGGCTCGGGTAAGTATTGGGGGGGCTGTGGGGGTAGCTGCATAATTGAAGGTTTTTTACAGAAATTGGAAGAGAAGTGGTTAAATCGTAATCTGCATAGAGGGTTCTTTACTGTCAGAGCGGTAAGGATGTGGTGTTCTCTTCCACAAGCAGCGGTATCAGCAGGGATTGTTAGTTTTGTTTTAAAAAAAAAAAAAAAACTATTAGGCATTTTAACAAACCGGATGGACTGGTGTCTCCTTACCGACTATAACTATGAAAGCTCAAGACACAGTCAGCTAAACAATGTGATATCTAGGCCAAAGTGATTTAGGTTAGTGTTCTGTACTACTAGACTGGAATCGGCTCCTAAATTGACAAGATAAGCAGTGCATATAACCATTACCTGCAATGTGCATAATAACACTGGGCTCCTTTCACAAAGCAGTATCTTATCGCATCTGAGCATGCGGTAGGAATATCGCACATCGTTTTTAAAATGTTTTTTAGCATTCACTAAATACTACTGTATTTTAGTAGTAAAAGCCTGCAGTAGGTTACCACCAGCGGTAGCTGGCATCCTTACCTCATGCTGTCACTAGCTGGATGTTAAGGCGTCCTTAACAACCCATGAGTCATCAGCTGTCAGTGGAATTCCCCACTGACAGCTAAATGTAAAAAAAAGAAAAAACTGGAGATAAAACTTAAGATAAAAAAAAAACTGCGTGGGGTCCTCCCCAATCCATAGCAAAATGCTAAAAACGTATTTTTTAAAATGCTGTGTGGTATCTTACTGCATACTTTGATGCGGTATGATACTGCTTTGTGCATGGAGCCCAGTGTTATGCACATTGCAGTTAATGTTTCTATGCCCTGCTTATCTTGCTGATTTATGAGTTGATTACAGTCTAGTAGTACAGAACTCTAACCTAAAGCCCCGTACACGGGCAGAATGCCGGGAGACGTTTTCTAGTTGGGGGAAAAAAAAAAAAAAGTCGGGCATTCTGCCTGTGTGTATGTACGTCTTTTGGACGTTCATTCTGGAAAATCAGTACTCGACCGACTCCTGATCAGCGCTCTCAGCCAATAGCAGAGAGCACTGATCAGAGTGTTCTGGCGGAGCCCTGTCAGAACACAACTCAGTGGGGGAGATTGCTGGACCAACCTTGCATGGTTAGTTCAGCCGCTCCGTCTGGAGCTGACGTTTTTTTTTATTTTATTTTTTTGTGCAACCCAGTGGATTGCACAAAAAAATTAAGTGTATACAGGCTTAACGTGTTTGTTACCCCTAAATAAAAGATACTGTTCCCTGAAAGCATGTTACACAGCACAGTGCTTGTGCTGTGTAATTTGGCTCCCTGTATCGCCTAAAAACCTGGCCGATCCTGCCTGCCTCTGCCCTCCCCCCTGTAAACTGACCACTGTTGTCAGTTTATGCGCTTCTGTCATCCGCAGCCCTTCTCTGTCCTTCTGTCCTCCCTCCCTCCCTGCCTGCCTGTCTGCTCATTACAGTGTCTGCCCCTTCTCCTCCTGCTGCTTTAAAAACTATAAGATATTCATGCCATCCCCTCTGTTATATAACCATATGTGTCCCAGTGCCTGTTCTATCTAAAAAAAATAGCTGATTATACCTTTTTATATCAGAGCGTCTCCCAGCGCTCACATGACTCCTCGGCTCTCTCTCTCTCCCCCCTCTCCTCCCCGGCTGACGTCAGCAGGAGTTCTTGGCCCTGCCTGCTATAGCCGGGGAGAGAAGAGAGTAGAGTCACGTGAGGGCCGGGAGATGCTCTGATAGAAGGTATAGTCTGCATTTTTTTTTATATATATAGCTCAGACACTGGGACACATTGTTTTATATAACAGAGGGGATGGCATGAATAGATTTATAATGGCTTAAAGTGGTTGTAAACCCGTTACAACCACTTTCACCTACAGGTAAGCCTAGATTAAGGCTTACCTGTAGGTGTTTGAAATATCTCCCAAACCTCCACGGTTTAGGAGATATATACAAATGAGGCAGGCGCCAATGTCTACAGCGCAGGCGCCGTAGACAGCGCAGGCGCACTTTAGAAACAGCGAGCATGCCGTTTCTAAAAGAGATCGTGACGTCATCGCGGCTCTGGCCAATCACTGCGCCGGAGCTGCGATACCCGGAAGGAAGATGGACGCTTCGTGGAAGAGGGGACAGTGGTGACATCGCAGGCTTCGGTTTCAGGTAAGTGACACATAATGGGCTACTATGCGATGCATAGTAGCCCATTATGCTTTACCTTTGCAGGGAAACAAAGAGGAAGTAAAACCCATCAGGGTTTACTTCCTCTTTAACAACCACTTTAAATCACTTTGGCCTAGATATCACATTGTGTCTTAAGTTGATTGGCCAGCATAGATTTTTCCCAACCAGTCACTATTTTCCACAGATTTGCAGCTGCAGTGTACCTATCCCTTCTTAGTAGACACATGCTTTCATGTTCATAGAAAGCATTTCGAAAAATTATTGGATGCATGCAACTATCCTCCATCCTGTTTTGTAGGCAGCAAAAGAGCTTTGCATCTATGCACAGTGCTATAATTTAATTGCGGTTGGGCGAATCAAATTAAGTTTTTAATCAAGCAACGCAGGATAAAACTCGGTCACTCTGCTTGATTTAGGCTGTGTTCTCTGTGTTTCTATGCCCAGTTTTTAAGATGGACAAGAGTGCAATTGTAAGGTTAGAGAATAGTTTTATGTAGGACTAATAGTACCCTGTAATGCGCAGCAAATACTAAGCTGGTATTCCTGCAGTCACAATATACCTTGTTTTCCTCTCACTAGATTTTTTATTTTTTTTTGGAAGAAGAAGAAGAATTCAAAGTATTATTCCAGATAACATTAAGATATTAACGTGCTGTAGTGCAGCCTGTACCTGTTTGATCCATTGCAGCTCCTGAGTTACTGAATTCCTTTTCCTCTTTGCTGCCATTATACAATAATGATAATCCGCTCATTTTGTAATCGCACCTCGTTTACTGCCCACTCTTCGCTGCTTTAAAGTTTGAAGTCTAAGAAAGGTCACCAAGATTATTGCCACCTAATGAGTAGAGGACTAATGGGTTTTATAATGTGTCTCTATAAAACTGGGTAGCTCTTGCAAAAATAAAGCTCTGTTATCCATCATCCATTATGTAGTACACAGGGTTAATGGATTTTTAATGTTTAGGCCAAAATGGGGCAAGTGCCATGGGATTTTGGTGTAAGAAAAAACTGACAACGTAAAAAGGAGGGTCATTGTCTGCTCCAACCGTATGTTGGAGAGTCAACTTTTTTTAAATATTTTATACTGATGCATTCTAACAAGCTTGAAACAACTCTTCAAAAAGGATACATTTGCTTTATTACAGTGTGTATATATATATATATATATATAATATACTGGTTGAACGACTAGTCCTTACGCGAATGATTTGCATGTTTTTAGGAAAGATTGGAAATGGTGAAGTGTGATGGAAAATGTCTTATTTCAGACTGTAGTGTTGGACTGTATACATAGCCACAAAAGAGCCTACTGTTCTACTGAACTATAAATCTAATAATGGTTAATACATCTCAATAACGTAACCCGCAACATCCAGAAATAATTTTTAAGGTTTATTTTCACGGTCAGGCTAATGAATCCAATATATACGATTTGGATGTTTTGCTCATTTTTAAATGCTGACAATGGTAAATGCTTATTTAGTTGTCTGAGGTACTTTCCCAGCTGTTCCCATCTGGAATAAAGGAACTTCTACAGGTTTATTTTTTAGTCTTTTACCGAATAGAGCAGGAAGAGTAAGACTCTATTTGAGGAGGAGGACTGGGGGGTGGTAGGATTTCAGTGCTGGAACTCCTAAAATGCTAAGAAAATTGCTTTAGAGAGACCATCTACAACCCCTGAGCCTCCTCACATTCTGGTGACTGACTAATGTATGGCTGTGACCCCTGGTGTCGCTTTCTGTGCCGCTCAGGCTCACCGATATGAGGTATGTGTGTGGACTCTTCCACCTCCACTGCAGGGAGTGCTGACAAGGGACAGAGCCCACCCTGGCTCTTAGCTATAGCTCAAGGAAGAAGAAAAAGGTAATCCCTAATGCCACACATCCATATAAACCTACTATGGTGATTAGAATGACAACCTTAGCCTGGACCTCAGCCAACGGGGCATGGCCTGCTTGGAGTCCAGGCTGAGGTTGTGACTCCTATCACCTTAGTAGGACTACATAGATGTGCGGCATTAGGGATTACCCCTTTCTTCTCCCTTGAGCTATAGCTATGGTAATGAGAGAAGCAACACCGCTCCAGGTGATCTGATCACTTGGCTGAGAATCAGGTTCTGTTCCAGTCCACAAACTGGATAACTTGAAGGAATATGCAAAGAAGAGTATGCATGGTTAACCATGTCTGCTCTTGTCCTCCATGTATCGTGTTCATTTGATGTCTGATGTGGATTTTATGGAACAAAGCTACTTGTTTTTCTGAAGATTGGAGTGCGGTCATCTTCTTTGCATATTTCTGATGAGAGGGACAACCTCAGCCTAGACTCCAACCAGGCCCAAAAAAGGGAAAGCGTATGGCACAACTGCAAACCTACCAAGACATGGCCGTCCACCTAAATTAAGCATTAGTCAAAGAAGCAGCCAAGAGGCCCACGTTAACGCTGGAGGAGCTGCAGAGATCCACAGCTCAGGTGGGAGAATCTGTCCACAGGACAACTATTAGTCATGCGCTCCACAAATCTGGCCATTATGGAAGAGTGGCAAAAAGAAAGCCATTGTTGAAAGCAAGCCATAAGAAGTCCCCTTTACACTAACACTGCACATCACCCGGAACACACCGTCCCCACCATGGTGGCAGCATCATGTTGTGGGGGATACTTTTCTTCAGCAGGGACAGGCAAGCTGGTCAGAGTTGATGTGGAGACAGATGGAGCCAAATACAGGGCAATCTTCAAAGAAAACCTGTTATGAGTCTGGAAAAGACTTAAAACTGGGCTGGAAGTTCACCTTCCAGCAGGACAACGACCCTAAACATACAGCCAGAGCTACAATGGAATGGTTTAGATTGAAGCATATTTGTTAGCATGGCCCAGTCAAAGTCCAGACCTAAATCCAATAGAGAATCTGTGGCAAGACTTGAAAATTGCTGTTCACAGATGCTCCTTATCCAATCTGATAGAGTGTGAAATTGTTGCCCATTCTTTACAAAATATCTCAAGCTCTATGTGCAA